>APFE030216556.1:0-37941 GCA_000404065.3 Pinus taeda | reverse complement strand
AAAACCCCTGGGAGCCATTGATTGTGCAGAAACTAGCTATCAAACTTGGGATTCCAATGAATTGCTGCCGGATTTTGACCAGAAAAATCCACCGGAAAGACTTTCAAAAAGTCGCGTTATAGACTACTGCATAAAAAACACTGAGGATAAGCGCGAGACCCTTTTGCATTAAGCTAACTTACATATCTATAATTTTTCATACAATTAAATACATTTTCGACAATCTCCATACCCGTCTCATGAGAAAGGCAGTAGTGGTAAGTGCCACGCTAATATAAAAATGTAAATATATAATTCGATTAATAACCGGCGGTGTCTAGAGTGTTCGGCGAACCCTAATCATTACCGTCTGTTTATCTTTTATATATCGGCAGCATGGAAGAGAAGATGCAACCAGAGCAGATGTGCATCAGAGTTGGGGGAACGAAATGCAACAATATGCTATCTGCAGGGTTTTCAGAAATTATGTGGCCAAATAACGTGAGGGTTTTTTTTTTATGTTTTAACCTAATTTTTTCTACTTGAAGGGTATTTCTGTTAGGGTTTTAACATATGGGGCTTTGGTTACTCGTGTGCAAGGCGAGAAGGAAGGAGATTTTTCATTGCACACGAGATGGAGGGAGAGTTTTCAAGCGTTAACTGATCATGGTTTCTGTAATCTGCCATAGTTTTTAGGGCAGGCGTTGCGGGGTGCAATTTTATACCTTCGCATTTTCTCATTCTGGCTTCGTATTTTTTCATGTTGGCTGAGATTGGTCATTTGACTACTTGATTACGGTGTAGCTGAAGATGACGAAATAACCAAACCCTGATTGGTATATGATTATCCAACATAATCACCATCTTTCGACTGAAGCTCTCCTGTAATTGATTATAAAATGACAAGGTTGTAGTTATAGCGCTAGTGGTGCACCTTTGTGCTTTAAGGATTTATAGTCTGGATCTATCACATGGGAATGGTGGCTAATACAGCTTTGAAGCTTGTCTGTATTGTTTATTGTGACTCTTACGTTTTTCTGGATTTCGGTTGCTGTTCTTGATTTTGTCTTTGGCTGGTTTTCTTGATTCTTTATATTTATCTTCGATTTGTCTTGTTTTTTTTTTCTTAGGGTTTCTTCAGATTCTTAGTCAAGTAAAGTCTTTTTGGCAAATTTTCAATCGTTTTATGCTAATGAAACCCTAAGCCCAAGTTTGGGGCTGGAAAATTTATAGGTAGGATGTGAAAGAATTAGCCAAATCGGAGTGTTGGCATTGTTCGAAGTCTCCTCAACTGGAAGGAAGAGCTCTTGGTGGAGCCATCTCAGTGGTTCTGCCAGGCTTTCTCGGGCCAGTTTTGTGGAGGTTTTGGCAAGGGCCTGGCACAGAGAAGATACATCTTGAGATTGGAACTTAGCTGACCTATATTTCATTATAATATTCTTGTTAGAAGTGTTTTAAGTAAAATGAGCAGGGCGATGTTGGCGATGATCGGAAAGAGAGAGGTCTTGAGTAGATGCCCCCATTTGAGATGGGCGTTATCTATTGATGCCACGTTTGGGCTGGTGTCGACGGAGAGAGATTATAGCTCACACTTGATATGAGCCATCAATAATCGTCGCATTTTGTTAGTCATGTCTTTGTTTCAAGGCCTATTTTAATGTTGACTTTGAAGAGTTTGATTTGTAGGGTGTTGAGATATTTTAATTGTTTTGGCTTTTGCAGTTTCTATTTTAACTTGGTGTGGCTTTCTACATTTTGTATGGTAGGGCTTTGGGATCAGGGTTCTGGTTGGGATCAGGCTTTTCCCTCCGGAAAGCCATGTTTCTGTAAAAAAAAAATTGACTTCCAAATCTCAAGCAGGTGCAGGTGTTTTGCACCTTATATTTGATTCTTTGATTTTTGCCAAGTTCTCTATCCTTCAGTTTTTGAAGCACTGAAGCATTTAGCTACTATTTCGCTTTTTTGCGATTTCTCATATGTCACGATTTTGCAATACTGCCATTTTTTCTATCTTAGGCTTTCCAACATTGACAAGTTTTAAAGTGGAATTAAATTGTTCATATTTTGCAATACTGCCATTTTTCCTATCTCAGGCTTTCCAACATTGACAAGTTGAAAAGTGGAACTAAATTGTTCAGACAAGGAAGTTGATCTACACGGCGAAGAGGATGCCATAGACAGGGGAAGGAGGATGGCAAACATTATATTATTTTGTTACATAGGTTTTATGTTTTTCTGTCACGTGGGCTAGTGGCAGCCTCGTTGTAATTCATGTGTTGAGAGATGTCCATAAATCTATTATTTTGTTACCTGGAATAGGGGCATTATTTTGTTACATAGGTAGTGGCAGCCTTGGAATTCTAGGTGTTGATAAGGCTTTGTCGATAAAATGTTCACAATGTTACGCGTTGATAATGCGTCGTCAATAAAATGTTCACAGATTGCATTATCATTTTCGTTTTATAATCAATGTCCAATGGGCACAAGTCATGTTGCGTTGTCAATAAAAATGTTCACAGATTGCATTATCTTTTTCATTTTATAATGAACATTTTATAATCAATATCAAAAGGGCAAAAAGTCATGCTGTAAAGCATGACAGAACGCTTTTTTTTCCATATCGGTGTTTTCCTTTGTTTCAAGTCTGCAAAACTAAAAAGTCATGTTAGAGAGCATGACAAAATGTGTTTTTCCCATATTGGTTTTTTCTGGTTGTTTCAAGTCTACAAACTAACAGAACGTTTTTGTTTTCCATATTTGGTTTTTTCTTCTGGTCTGTAAACTAAATCATAAAACCATAAAGGACACATTTACAATTTTACAATTATAAAATAAGATAAAATAATTATATTTATGTCTAATTATTGACCACAATGTAAAGTCAAATGGACTGTTCAGTACAATGATGTCCATGCAATGGAGCTGATGTCAATGATGTCCATGCAATGTGCGAAACATAAAAAAATATAATGTATGGCATAAAAAAGCAACGTAGGAATATAAAAGAACACGTGAAGAAAACTCCACAAATTTTGTTGGCTCTATGAAGGACTAGTGGGAAGTGTGGATTGTCCACTAAATGGTTGTTTGGGGGAGTTTGTGCATTATTGAGGTATGGAGGACCTAGATTGTCTCATAGGGACAACTTTGAGAGAAATTTGTTGTTGAAATTTCATGTGGCGGGGTGAGGTGCCTTTGGATTTTGGATATGAATTGGTATCAATTGGTCTCTTGGTGCCTTAGTTTGAATTTAGTACCTTGAAAAATGATATGATCCTTTGTGTGGGGTCTGGTTTGATGGGAAGATGAATAATATGTGCTCATAATTTGAAAGCTTTTTTGCATATATAGGGTGCAAAATTGTGATACTTGAAAAAGTCTGCCCTAAACAAGCAATGGAACCTTCCTTTGATCTCGTAGTAGGCAGGTTATCAAAAACTGAAGATTAGTCTCCACTTTTTGTAAATGACATACCTAGAAGATTTTGTCTGGCTTATCAATTTGGTGGTTTGTTTGTACCTACTTTGAATTGGCCAAGAGGAATGCGAAGAGCACACACCTAGTGGTGAAACATATATTGGGCTCGGACAATGAACTCTCTCAATTCCAAAGTGTTCAACGTAAAAGGCCATCTTGGCCATCTTTAGGTGCAACTCTCCCGTAGGATTTACACAAGTGACCTAGTTGAATTGATTGTAAATGTCTTTCTTGATGATCTTGTCCAACTCTTGTCTAGTCAGTAAAAGGTGTCTAGGAGCATCCACGGAATATCAGAAAGGAGGGAGACGATCCAACTGAATGCCAATTGCCTTTAGGAGATTTGAAACTCTTGAAAACCAACATCTAGCCCGACTCAAGGGAGTGGAACGAGCAATAGTCTCAAAAGAACAATATGTCAAGTAAGGATATTGATCTTTGTTTTTTTATTGAGTCTACAAAGCCCCAAACAAGATGCAAAAATGAGACCAAACTAAAGACCATCTCAAGTTGAAAGGGCTAAGCTCCAAACTTTGCAAGGATGATGTGGCTGAGGTATTGTTTGTTTGCATCAGATGATGCGATGGAGAAGAAGAAATTGGAATCTCAATTGAAGCCCAATTTTGTTTGGTTTATCGATTTGGTGTTTTGTCTCTACCCAAAGTCTATGAGAACCTACTCTGAATTGGCCTAGAGGAATGCGAAGTGCACGCATCCAGTGGTGAAATGTATATTGGGGTCGAACAATGAACCTATTTCTCAATTCCAAAAAGTGTTCAACATAAAAGGCTATCTTTAGGTGCAACCCCCCTGTAGGATTAACACAAGTGACCTGGATGAACTGCTTGTAAATGTCCTCCCTGATGATCTTGTCCAACTCTTGTCTAGTAGGTAAAAGGTGTCTAGGAGCATCCAAGGAATATCATAAAGGAGGGAGACGATCCAATTGAATGCCCATTGCCTCTAAGAGATTTGAAACTCTTGTAAACCAACATCTAGCCTGACCGAAGGGAGTAGAACGAGCAATAGTTTCAAAAGAGCAATATGCCGAGTAAGGATATTGATCTTTGTTTTTTATTGAGTCTGCCAAGCCCCAAACACGATGCAAGAATGAGATGAAACTAAAGACCATCTCAAGCCGTACGGGCTACGCTCCAAACTTTGCAAGGATGATGTGTTGAGGTATTGTTTGTTTGCATTAGATGATGCGGTGGAGAAGAAGAATCTGAACTCTCAATTGAAGCTCAATTTTGTTTGGTTTATCGATTTGGTGGTTTGTCTCTACCCAAAGTCTATGAGAACCTACTATGAATTTGGCCCAGAGGAATGCGAAGAGCACACATCCAGTGTTGAAACGTATATTAGGGTCGGACAATAAACCTATTTCTCAATTCCAAAAAGTGTTCAACGTAAAAGGCCATCTTTAGGTGCAACTCTCCCTGAATGAGCAATAGTCTCAAAAGAGCAATATGCCAAGTAAGGATATTGATCTCTATGCTTTATTGAGTCTGCAAAGCCCCAAACACGATGCAAGAATGAGACCACACTGAAGACCATCTCAAGCCAAAAGGGCTTAAGCTCCAAACCCTACAAGGATGATGCGCTGAGGTATTGTTTGTTTGCATCAAATGATGCGACAAGGAAGAAGGCTCTAGACTCTCAATTGAAGCCAATTCGACTCAAGTAAAGACGATAGCCAAATCTTTGAGCCATATAGAACAATGCGATGGATCAACGTGTCCATGAGGCTCATCTCGCTGGACGAGATGTCTTGGAAGTGATGTTGAAAGCATTGTCTCTTGAGAAGGGCTAAGGATCCATATCTTTTGTTGATTCGACGCTGAAGCATTGCTCGCAAATTGAAGCGGGGACTTGAGAATTGCATCCACAAGTAAGTATACATGTTGGTGATCTCAACCTCTTCCCCTCTGAATATGGAGTGAAGGGTTGAAATTTTCTCCACCCCATTGAAGATCATAACCTTGGTTTTACCCAAGTTGATCGTCTACTGTTGAAGATCGCAAAATAGAGCTTAAGACATCCAACTACCTTTGTAATCCTTTAGGAGATGAGGAGAGGAGGACCACGTCGTCAGCGAAGAGTAGAATAGATATTAGAACATGAAGAAGACAACCATCAATGTCTTGGATATGCTAGTGTAGAAATGCCTCCAACTCATCAATATAGATCCCAAACAAGGTAGGGGACAATGGACAACCTTGTTTAATCTCGATAGTGCTTTGGATGAAATCAAACATCCCATGAGCCATGCGAAGACGACCAAGGACAGACTCATATAGGCACGTAATAGTTGTTAATAAGGTTGTCGAGATGCCAATATATTCGACTCTCTGGAGCAAGGCTTCCCTTGGATCAAAGTCGATCTTTTTGAAAATCTACAAAACAATAATAGAGTTTCGAAGAGTGGTGTCGTGCCTTCTCGATCATGTCGCAAAGGGCGAAGATGTGGTCAATGGTCTGATGAGCTAGTTGAAAGCCTGTATGTCCCCTAGCTTTGCGTTGTCCTTGCACAAGGTCATTGGAGAGCTCCCTATGTAGAACAATAGCATACAATTTCGAGAACATGTGGCCCACCATTATTGGTTCTATAGTTATTGGGATTTGAGCTGGAACTTGATTTGTGGATCAGATGGATGATGTGGTGTGACCATGCTAGTGGAAAATCTTCACAGACTACATGGTTGAAGAGATCAGCGAAGTAGCTAATCAAAGCATGGAAACCATACTTACAGAACTCTACTTGGTGGCCTTCCTCATCGGTTGCTTTGGTGTTGTTCATCACCCAAATGGCCTCTCTAATATCTTTGTCTAAGTATAGGTAACAGGAAGGGGGTGGGGAGGTAACATGAATTTGGGCTTGCCTTAGAATATCATAAAGGATGGAAGTGTAAGAAAACATGGATGTAGGGTTGAGGTCAGATGGAAGAGAGGAGCATCGGGGAAGGATGGTATGCCAAAATTGTTTAGGGGAGTGGGCAAGGAGAGCATAAAGTTCCTGTCTTCTATAGAGACAAAGAGTCGTTTCTTGCGACGAAGGAGATGATGATAAGAAGCTTTGAGGTTGGGGTAGAAGGGTTGAGAGTGGTTGAAAGCATATCAAAGTTCTTGATGTAGAGTCTTGCATTTGTCATCGTACCATTTGTTCATGGGGCAAGATCCAACTTTTTGGGAGATGGAAGTGGAACGAGTGGAGTGGGAGAAGGATTTGAGTGTTGCTTCTTAAACAGATGAAAGATGGGTGCATTTAGTGGAAGCAAAATTAAACAAGGAGAATTGGGTCTTTGATGGGAGCATCTTGTGTAGGGTAGAGGAGATGTCAGGGTCACCTTCATCAAATCAAAAGGTGGTTTGGGGTGGGGCCCGAGGGGAAGGATGGGGTGGAAGGAGAGGGTCAAACTGGAGAGAGAAGGAAACAAGTGCATGATCAATAAGGGGGATGGGGGACATTGAGAGATGGCGAATAAAAGGGAGCAAGTTTTGGCTAGTGAGGACATAATCAACTACACTCGCACCCGTGCCATATCACTGATACGTGAAAAGATGTGTGCTATATCACTGATACGTGAAAAGATGTGAGCCTGGGAAAGAGGGGAGACCATTTAAAATCAACAACTTCTGTGATTCCCCCAACTGCCATAGATGCTTACCATAAATTGTAGTGAGCCCCAAAGCATTATCTGCCATCCGGTGAAGCATATGAAACAAATTTAATAGGATTATTTACTTACACTTTATATAAAAATTATATTGAGAAAAATTCAATTGGGCCTTTATCACATGTGAACCATATGGTAGGAATTGAATAACAACGTTTACTCTTTTATTTAATGAACACCATTCCTCAAATAAAATGAATTTCTTCCTTTTTTTTTTTAGGGTGATTGGTCCAATATTTTAAAAAATTGTAATAATTTCTTAAGGGAAATCAAAATATATTATTACTTTGTGGATATCATTGTAAAGACAAATAAACAAATTCTTCTTTTTATAGGTTTTTATAGGGTGATTGGTCCAATATTATAAAAAAATGTAATAATTTCTTAAGGGAAATCAAAATATAGTATTATTATGTGGATATCATTGTAAAGACAAATAAAGAGAAAAAACAATAATTATTTAAAATCAACACCACAATTTATTGATATTGCTAAATCAAAATAGTAAAAAGGTTTAAATTTGAATGCTACTCATTCAACTTGACTTGAATTGAATTGACATTGGATTGTTATTAAGTAGGAAGAAGATATTAGTAATATTGATTAATCAAAACAATCAAGTAATGAATGCAAGTGTGAATAGTAAAAGGATTTCTACTCCCATTACTAAGATGTGATTTCAATAAATAAATGATACATACTAGGGACCACCACCAAATATGATACATATTTTGCTTGGTCTTCGTTTTCTATGTATGTTAAATGTAACTAGTGACCAAACTACATTTGTTTCGTCTCTATAGGTTTGCTATTTTTTTTTAAGGCAAGGTCTACAACGACCACCAAAACAATTATTCATCTTGTCAATTGTATTTTTGCTCTATTTTGGAAATTAATAGAAATCAAGGCTTGAATATTACAAAAAAAACACATACATGCACGAACTTTATAAAAATAAGTTTCTATTGCATATTAACATTTCTTTTTTTGAACTATTATAATATGGGGATTTCTTTTTTTGAACTATTATAATATGGGGAAAAATTGCTAACATTTTTTTTCAATTTTCATGATTGGAGAGAACAAAAGTAATAAAATTAGTGGCAAGCAGAACATATAATGAAAAGTTTCTTATGCTTCAATTGAAAAAATAAAAAATATATTTATTTTTATTTTTTATTTGCATGGTAAATCATTTTATACCTTTTAATTACAAGCTAAAAGGCTATTATAGGACAATGGTTACTTCAATTTTGAATTCTAATAACAATTTGATCTATAAGGGGCTTGTGATAATATTAAGAGAAATTCCATATTGGGGCTTTGGAATAAACCAATTCCCACACCCTTCCAAATCTCTATTAGATGTGAAAAAGAAAATTGATTAAAAGTAGCTTTTAATCTAATAATCTCATCCACTGAGGGAAGTAATTTAAGTTGTGACATCCAAAAACCCCATTTATCCAGTTAATGACCTTGGTAAAAGTAGCTTTTAATCAAATAATCTCATCCACCAAAGGAAGTAATTTAAGTTGTGACATCTAAAAACCCTATTTATCTAGTTAATAACCTTGGATGATTTGAGGAAACAAAATTTGCATGGGCCAATCAAGTGTGCTTTGTGTAATGAGAATCAATTAATCACTCACTGTTCATATTCAAAAACAATATGGCCTTTAGGAGGTAACACTTCAAATGAGATTATGTATATTCATTTAGGTTGTTCATAGTTATATACATGAGGGAGTGGATGTTGAGTATTATCTCTCGATGACTCTCTATTTTCTCTTATTATTTATTTACACTATTTACAATTGTTCACTCAATCCCTATGATTAGGTGTCAACATTCCCCCCTTAATCTGAAGGGATGTTGGCGAGTCCAAGCATCATTCTGAAAAGGGATGTTGGTGAGTCCAAGCATTGTTCTAAATCTTTCAAGCTTTTTTCTTCCAATGTTAACACCTAATCATAGGGATTGGGTGAACAATTTTAAATAGTGTAAATAAATAATAAGAGAAAATGGAGAGTCATCGGGAGATGAAACTCAACAATCACTCCCTCATTTATATAAATATGAATAGCCTAAATGAATACACATAATCTCATTTGAGGAGTTACCTCTTGGCCTGACATGGTATTAAAGCTAGCTCCATTTTTGGCATTGTAGTATGCCATTGTGACTCCCTTCTGCCATTTTTCATAAATTTGTCCTGCAATCTGCCATATTTTTTAGTTCTATGCCCTCTGCGTGATAACTGGTGTAATGCTTGGTCTAAAGCTTGGTGTACCTCCCCTTACAGCTCCCATACTTCGAAGCACACTGTTTTATGAGGCCGTTAGTAGTCCTGGTGCATTAACTGGCCCATAGAAGCATTCTTGTAGCATTCTGAATGCGACTGAGTGTATATGTTGCTATCTCTAGCCTCCGCCAGCAGATTTCTAACGCTGAATTCTAGCAGCGTCTCCATGTATGCTGCTCATTCCAGGCTTCCTTGTCTTTGCTGCTTCCTTGTCTTTTGACTAGTTTTTTTTGGACATCTTTGCTGCTTCATCTAGTGCCATATCCATATTTTTCTCAATCAATGCAATTGTCTCAGCGGTAATCACTGGCATGCTCGCCATTATATTCCATATATGTTATTAAAACCTAATCAAATATCGATTACAAAACTTGATAGAGGTAGCTTTTGTTACTCTTCCTCCCACGCTATCGTTTCTCCCTCCAGTACGTTGCTCCCTCCATACTGCATTTTGACCAGATCTGCATTCTTGACCATAATTGCACTTTTTCTTCAAAATATTGCTATTACAGTGCAATTTTTTTCTTTAACACCAGAAGTGAAAATATTTTATATATTGGCAGCAGAAGTATATTGTTTTTACAGTGCACAATGTTTTTAAAAAAATACATTCATTGATATCTATTGTGGGAGTGGTTCTCACCGAAAAGTAGAACTATCTAGAATGGTCACGAAAAATCAAACACACTCTCATTTTTAATGAGCTGTGGAAAGGAGTGTGTGTTGGAGGCGGAGGCAAAGAACCAGAACAACCTACCTCAGACAAGGAATTCACCATTTGGGAAAATAAGAACAACAAGGCTTCTGCCTTGATTGCAGCATCAATAAATGAAGAGGTGAGTCACCATATTTCGCCATTTTCAAATGCTTTCAAAGCCTTACAAAAACTGAAGGAACTCTAGGACTCACACTCTACACTAGAAGTTGTTCAACTCATAATTAAATTGTCCAACCTTGAATTACAAAATGATGATCCTCTTGCTCTTGCATCAAAAGTAAAATCTATTATGCATGATATCAAAGTCACTAATGTTGAACTGGAAACTGCTCTGATAGCTTTTGTCAAGGCACTTTATCCCACTTACTCAAATTATCTTGAGTCATTGCAAGCAAATGGAAACCTCAAAGAAATTACCTTTGACTCCCTTGTGAAAAAAATTGCTGAAAGAGAGAAAGTTTTTGGGAAGAAGACAACTCCTTAGTCTTCTGAAGAGACTACGTGTCTTGCACATAGAGAGAAGAATCTTGCTCAAGATTCTTCGAGAGGAAGAGGTGGTTGAAGAGGAAAAGGAAGAAGAAATTTCAGAGGCAGGGGGGGCATACACTCTCAAGGAGAAAAATTAGATTTGCATTGCATACGTTGCAAAAGAGATGGATCACATGATGCATCCACATGCAAGTTGCCTTGGGATAGAATTGAGCAGGAAAGAAACCAACCCAAAGGTAAAACTAATGATAAAGAGAAAGGTAAAGCACCTGAATCCACTCACTATGTTGTGGCACATTGGAATATTGGAGTAAATGAAAACTTATTTAATGCTTCACTTGCTTCTTGGAAAAATGATTGGTTGCTTGATTCAAGAGAAACTTGCCACATGACCTCTGGAAAAGATATTTTTAAAGAATTTACTGACAATGTTGATGGAGCAATATACTTTGCAGACAAATCAAAACTTAAGCCATCTGGGCTTGACACAATTAGGCTTAAATTTCCTGGTCTCCCAGACTTTCTTCTGCATCATGTTTTATATCTCCCACAGCTGAGGTGAAACTTGCCGTCCTTGGTCCACATCCGCCAGTGAGGACACTCCATTCATATGTTTGATGGCAAGGTTGAGGTGAGAAAAGCATCAAATCACTCACTTGTCATGACAGGGATAGAAGAAGAAAGGCTTCTCAAGTTGCAAGGTACCTCTGCTCGTGCACAAAATTTCTCATACAGTTCTCATTATGAAGAAAGTACGTTTCCATCAAGTTTATTATGGCATGCTATATTTGGACACTTGAACTATGAGAACCTCCGCTTGTTGAAGAAAATTGGTGTTACTGATTTGCCTACAATTCCTAGGAAACTTAAGCAATGTGATACTTGCATTCTAGGAAAGCATAGCAAACAATGTTTTCATGATTCACATTCGAGAGCACATAGAAAACTTGAATTCATTCATTCAGATTTATGTGGTTCAATGTTTGTTCCATCTGCAAATGGAAATAAATATATGATGACATTTATTGATGACTACACTAGAATGTGTTGGGTTTATTTACTGAAGAACAAATATGATGCTTTTCAAACATTCATGAACTTTCATACATGGATTAAAAATGATGCACAATCTCATATTGGCTCTATTCGCACTGATAATGGAAAAGTATACACTTCAAATGAATTTGAAAACTATCTTCACCAACATGGGATCAAACATCAAACCATTGTGCCTTATAATCCCCATAAGAACGGAGTAGATGAAAGAATGAATAGGACAATCTTAAATGTGGTGCGCTCCATGATGTTTTTCAAGAATGTAAAATTGATGTTTTGGGTTGATGCAATTCTATGTGCTGTATATGTAAAGAATAGATGTCCATCTAATGCTATTAGAAACAAGACTCCTTATGAAATGTGGTATGGGCACATTCCTTGGTAAAGCATCTCAGGGTGTTTGGTTCCACATGTTATGCCTTGATACCAAAGGTACATAGAAACAAACTTGGGGCAAGGAGCCGTAAGTGTATCTTCTTGGGGTATTCAAACACCTCTAAAGCATTCCGTCTCTATGATGAAGTCAATAAAAAGTTTGTTGTATCTAGAGATGTAATCTTTCTTGAATCATCCAAAGTTGACAATGTTGTTGAGCAGAAACTTGTTCAATTGGATATATTTGCAAATGTAAAATAATTTCAATAATTTGGTAATTAGATTCCATATCTTGAAGGGGGATTCCTATACTAAATTAACCCCTGGAATATTCTTCTGAAGCATTCTCTCCCCCACATGAAACTCCAACAACGGATGATACTTTGAGTGATGTGATTGACAAAATTGGGAGACTCAATCTTGATTCAGTCCCAACTCAATCGACTGAGCAGCCTGGACCATCTCAGAAAGGTCCCCCAAAGTGGTTAACAAAGACACTTGAAAGTGTTCATCTTGATGAGGTTGGAAAGACAGGAACTAGAAATTCAACCTGACAAAATGGAGGTGATGTAGATGACTTTGATTCACCTGTTGATATGGATGTTTCTTATGATTGCGGATTGATTTAGCTACAGATTTTGAACCAACTTCCTTCAAAGAAGCCGCTTCTCATGATGAATGGAAAGAAGCGATGCAAAAGGAGTATGATGGATTGATAAAGAATGGCACTTGGAAGCTGGTTGATCCTCCATTGGGAGCCAAACCAATTTGCTGCAAGTGGGTCTACAAGAGCAAGTATAAAGTTGATGGCTCACTTGACAAGCACAAAGCTAGGCTTGTGGCAAAAGGTTTTTCACAGAAGAAAGGGGTCGATTATGAGGAGACTTTTCCCCCACAACAAAATGGGCTACCATCTGGACACTCTTTGCCCTAGCAGCTCATAATAGTTGAAAAGTCCATCAAATGGATGTAAAAACTGCTTTCTTGAATGGAGATCTAAAAGAGAATGTTTTTGTGTCCTAGCCTGAAGGATTTGCTATGAAAGGACATGAACATAAAGTATGAAAACTTGTAAAATCCTTATATGGCCTCAAACAAGCACCGCAAGCCTGGTATGAAAAAATAACTGAGCATCTTTTGAAACTCAATTTCAAACATTATGATCCTGATGATGCAACTTTGTTTGTCAAGGAAGTTGGCAAAACAATTGTATATCTTGTGGTATATGTAGATGATCTTTTGATAACAGGGAACAATGAGAGCTACATTGCATCTATAAAGAAGGGATTGAGGAAAGGTTTTGAAATGACTGATTTGGGCTATGTTCATTACTATCTTGGTATTGAACTAACTCAACATTCAAAATCCATATTCATTTATCAAAAGAAGTACATTGGAGATTTTTGAACAGGTTTGGCATGGATGAATGCAATCCTCTAACTACTCCAATGGAAAAAAACTTAAAACTCACATCCATTGAAGGAAAAGAATTTGAGGATGCAACAAAGTATAGACAACTTGTAGGAAGTGTCAACTACATGACTACTACCAGACCATACATTTTGTTTGCTGTTGGAATCCTCTCCAAGTTTATGCAAAAGCCTTGCGAGGGACATTGATTTGCTGTAAAAAGAGTTCTAAAGTGCTTGAAGGGAACTCAAGACTTTGGATTCAAGTATACACAAGTGGGCGACTTCAGCTTGATTGGATACTCTGATTTAGATTTCAATGGAGACAAATAAACTGGAGTATCTACTTCTGGTTATGCTACGAGTCTTGGATCAAGAGCTGTCTGCTGAAGATCACACAAACAATCAGTTCCAACAGATTCCACAATAGAGGCAGAATATGTGGCAGCAGCTGAGGCAACAAAGGAAATTGTGTGGCTCAGGAAAATTATGGAAGATTTGCAGGTAAAACAAGTACATTCGACTCCACTCATGATTGCCAATACCTTGGCAATAAAGTTGGCCAAGAACCCAAAGTTCCATGATCGAACGAAGCACATCAATACAAAATATCATTTGATTCGACATCATGTTGAAGCCAAAACAATCCATCTTCACCATTGTTCCACTAATGAGCAGATTGCAGACATATTCACCAAAGCGCTTGGAAGAGAAAAGATTGAAAGATTCAGAACGATGCTTGGAATCGCTAACATCCCTTCAGATTAGGGGGGAATGTTGACACCTAATCATAGGGATTGGGTGAACAATTGTAAATAGTGTAAATAAATATAAGAGAAAATGGAGAGTCATCGGGAGATGAAACTCAACAGTCACTCCCTCATGTATATAACTATGAACAACCTAAATGAATATACATAATCTCATTTGAGGAGTTACCTCCTGGCCTGGCACTCTTTAAGAAATAGATTTGGACCCACTTGTTCTTAGCATGGTGAGGACTTACTAGAGGCTTGGTTTTAGTGGCTTTCCGCTATAGGTGTAAAATATTTTGAAGTGGCACCTCTCTTAGCATGTTGGAGTATTTGGTTGGTAAGAAATAGTTATATTCAATGAGTAACCTGCACACAGATTACAGCTACACAAATTTTGGTGATTTTTGATCAATTGCCTAAAGAGTCAGGGGCAAACAATCATAGAGAATTAAATCATCTAATTATAGATAATTCTCATCCTTGGGCTTATCTTGATTGGGCTTCAAAAGGGGATCCAAAACTATGTGGAGTGATTCTTCATTTTTTTGACACTCGAGAAATTTGAATAGAAGGTTTAAAGCCATCAAAGCCTTCTCCAAGACCCATTTTGATGAAGAAATTGAGTGTTGGAAAAATGAAGAATCACTTCACGTAGTTTTGGATCCCCTTGTGAAGCTCGATTGAAAAAATCCCAAGGATGAGAATTATCTATAATTAGAGGATTTGATTCTCTATGATTGTTTTCTCTTGACTCTTTAAGCCATAGATAAAAAAAATCACCCAAATCTATAGAGATGTAATTTGTGTGCCTCAATAGTTCTATTTCTTGCCATCCAAATAACCCCAACATGCTAAGAGAGGTATCACTTTGAAATATTTTACAACTTTAGTAGAAAGCCACTAAAACCGAGTCTCTAGTAATTCCTCACCTTGCGAAGAACAAGTGGGTCCAAATCTATGTCTTAAAGAATCCATACTATTTTTGAATATGAACAATCAATAGTTAAATCATTAATTGATTATTCCTCTCCATTGTACAAGGCACACTTGATTGGCCCATGTAGTTTTTGTTTCAAATTATCTAAGGTGGAGTCCAAAACTATGTTGAGGAGCGATTCTTCATTTTATTTTTTTTGTCTGACACTCAATATTTCTTCATCAAAATGGGTCTTCGAGAAGAATCAAATAATTATGCAGAGATGATGGCTTTAAACCGTTTATTGAAATTTGCAGTGGAGTGAGATCTTTGGTGACTCATTATTGGTCATTAACTGGATCAATGGGGTTTTGAAATGTCACAACTTGAGATTACTTCCTTTTGCAGATGAGATTATTAGATTAAAAACTGCTTTCAATCAATTTTCTCTTTCACATGTGTATAGGGAGATCAATATCTAGGTACATTGTCTTTCTAAGAAAGGCATTTGATTGGGTCTCGGGGACTAGTTGATTTTAGAGCACCAAAATGATTGAATATTATCATAAGTCCTTTATAGATCAAGTCGTTGAATGAAGATCAATTTATCTTTGTCGCAAATAGTTTCTATGATGCTCTCAATTGACTCACGTGTTATCAAATTTTATGCTTTTCATAATTTATGAGGCAGTGTCTATGTTAGAATGTATGAAAAATACTGTTCTTTTGACTAATTATTTGTTACTATTTTACTTTACATATCAGTTTTTTCGTAATGGCTTAAGTAATTTTTATAATTTTATAATTTTGGATTTATTACATTAAAAAAAATTATATAATTTTGGATTTATTACATTAAAAAAATTTGTATTGTGCACATTACACAATCAATAACAATTATGTGTTGAATTGGTTCCATCTTTATTAAAATGGATTGAAAATGTGTTAAAATTGATGAGAAAATGTCACCCATGGGAAAATAATTTTTCCAATTCTCTAATGGAGTTTCAATAAAATTGAAAAGGAAATATATCCCTCAAAAAATGCATATATACTCGTCGAAAGATGTAAATGTTAAATTTTAAACTTCATTATTGTATATTATTATGCTTAGAGAAATCTAGGCACATATGTAATGGTTGTTTTAACATTCCTACGGGATTGTGATTTGATACCTGACCTTTATTAAGAAATTTAATAAATTAAAAGAGGTAAATGTTAAAAATTAAATTACATTATTATATATTATTGTGTTTTAAAAAACACTAAGTAGATATGTAATTGTTATTTTAAGAATTTTGCAGGATTGTCATTTGATACATGAATTTTTCGAAGTAATTTGATAAACCATAATCATCATTAAGATAAAAGAGCAAAGAGATTAAGATAAAGATAAAAGAGTAAAGAGATTAAGATAAAAGGGCACAGAGAAGAAGGATAGTTATTAACCATATTCATCATTAAGACAAAAGAGCAAGGAGAAGCACGAAAGCTATACATGCAAGATAGGGAAGGGTTAGAGAAGGGAAAAGAAGCGAAGCGAAGCGAAGGAGAAGGATTGAAAAAACCAAATGAAGAAAATCCTAAATTATTAGGTTAAGAATAAAAAAGTAAATTTAATGTGTTTTATTATTATTATCAATATAATAGATTAATGTAATAGGTAAGTTTAATAATTAAGATACATTAACATATGAATTAATAAATATGTAATTTAATAGTATAATAAATTATTAAATTAAATTAACTAATTAGTTAATTAGTCAAATAGTTATATTTTATGTTATTAATTTATTATTATTATTATTAATTACCAAGGGGAATATTGTAGGGGAGAAAGGGAAGAAGGAAGCTAGAAGAAAAGAAGAATAGGGAAAGAAAGGGCATAAGAAAAATGAGATGTATAGGGTTAGGAAAAGGAGGAAGGAGAAGAAGAAGAGGAAAGACAAAACAAACAAGGAGGGAAAGGAGAGAAGAGGGAGGGGGAAAAACCGGAGAACACAAGATAAATTAGTAAGGAAAATAGAGAGATTAGGTTCGACAACAGGGAGACTAGGAATGACTAATTAGTGGAAGCCAATTTTTAATTTAGGTTGTCAAGAATTTTGGCAATTTCTAGTGCCTAGTGTCTCTTAAAATATTGATTTCCTTTAGCAAGAATTTAGGTGTTTTCAATTCAAACATGATGTGTTTATTTTGGCCAAATGTTTAGCTAAGGTTGAGGATTTGATATATTCATGTTCATTATCTGTAGTGTGTTCCTTCATTATAGTCTTTATTGATTTCTTAGTTTCACCAATGTAACATTTCTTGTAGGAACAAGAAACCTTGTAAACCCCTTTGTTGGTGGATGCCAATACCATCCTTGACATACCTCATCTTCCGTTTCACCATGACCAATGGTTTAAATGATGTGATGATGTTCTTCTTTTTTAACAGTCTTGCAATCTTGTCGGTAACCCTTAAATGTAGGGAAGGTATGCCTTTTTTAGCAGTGTTTTCAGTGGATTTTGTTTGCCTAGGCCTTCTTATTTTAACTATGATAAAGGTAGTCATAATGTCTTTTTCTTTATAGCTTATGGTTTTGAATACCTTTTCCAGGTGATCAAATTCTTTTTGTAGATGTCCCAAGTCACAAATTCTAGATGCTCCAGTGGCCAAGGAGTTTAAAATGCCTAATTTTTGAAGGGGATGGTGATGGGAATCAACATGGAGGTAGTTTTCAGTATGACTTTATTTTTGAAGACCTAGTGTCCAAATGTGCCATCAGATCTTCGAGTAAGAAAAACATCTAAAATCAGAATACTTTCATTTTCCTCAAGCACCATGGTGAATTATATGTCCTTGGAGATACTATTAAGGTGGTCCATAAACCTGATAAGATCATCCCCACCATAATGTCGTTGACATTGCTGTCATGAGAAAACCTCTTCCACTTTGACGGTTTGAGGGGGATAAGAATCAATGGCCGATGTTTCAAATCAAGTGGCCCTTGATTCTTATCCCCTCAAACCATCAAGGTGGAAGAGGTTTGTTGATGACACCAATGTCAATGGCCCCATGGTGAGGATGAGCTTAACAGGTTCCCGAACCACCTTAATAGTATCTCCGAGGACATAAAAGAATTGGTGAGTTTGGTTCAGTGCTTTTTTTCTATCTTATTTCATATGTGATTTATGTGGGTTTCGCTCTTTCAGTGGGTGTTTTCCACATAATCATTTTGGTTATGATTGGACAACAAATAGTGGGGTCAAACTTAGGCGGTGGCATGGATGGGCCTTTGCCTTAATTCTCCAAGCTCTATGGAATTGTTATGAGCTACCATAGAGGTGGAGACCTTATACATGTAGGTCGGTTTGGACCAGGTGCCCTGAAAAAACGTGTTTGCTTCTTGCTCATTAGCTTCCAGGGAAAATGGGTTAATATAAGTGCCATTGATTCCATATTTAGGTGGGTTTCAATTACATGATAAAATGTTCTACCTAATAGGGGTAGAGACTACAAGGCCATCAAGGCCGCAGAGGAAATTCACGAGTTAGTTTTTGAACGCGACTTTTTTGTGAGAAGATTGATGGTTTAAAACAACAAGCACTAATTGGATACCAGGAATTTTCTACTATGGATAGGGCGAAGATGAAGAAATGTGTTGATGAGAAGTGGCTTCCGAATCTAAAGTACAATTCCAAAGTTAGTTTACTATTAAATAAGTGGTTTAGTTTCTATTTTCTTCAGTAGGATGACGCTCTAAATATTATGCACATCCCATGGGTAAATGGGAGAAGTTTCTTGGTTTCACAATAATGGCATATTGGATTTAACGCCCTGTCTAGCATTCCTAGACATAGGATGATATGGGATAAACTACTAGGTATTTCGCTGGAATTATGGACTTGGAAGGCTCTAGTACTGATCAGTGACAAGATTGGTAAATTCATTTTTATTGATGATAGTTGTTTGGGTGGTCTCGACAAGCGGGTTACATGGATTCTAATGGAGATGAGTTTCTTGGGGCAATTACTTGTGGCGTTGGGCCTTTTTTGGGAAGATGTCCATTTTTTGTTAGGGTATTGATTATGGGGGCATCCCTTTTCGTTGCCTGAAATTCCATCAGACGGGCCACCTAATGACAAAATGCACTTGTCGTTTCAATGCTTCTCATGAGAGGTACCTAAATTTTGAAGTTCGACAGTCTATAAATGAAAATCTTGCCTCTATCGGACTAATGGATGCGACTCTTCCTTGTTTGAATCTTGTTCATGTACCTCCAGGTACGAACCACATTTATGTGCACTCTGTCCCCCTTTCTATTGATTATGGTAGTGAATTGGATAATGATATTGTTCGTGTTGATTCCCTTGGTTTTCTATATGCTAAATGTGCTTTCTCAAAAATCCCTTTTCTTTCTAACTTGGTAATTTGCTCAAAATATTTAGGTCTATCCTTGATTGTTCAGTTCTTTCTAGGTGCAAAACCTTTTACTGAATCAGTACCCGCACCACCCCTGGTTGATGGGAATGAACTAGGTCATGATGAAAACCTTGATGCAGATGGGGTTTCTTAGGGCCTCCAGACGCTTGAGATTAGCTTCGATTCTTACTCTGGTATGCCCTCTCTAATGAATTCAGTTGGGAGTGACCTTGACTTTCTTCATCACAACCCATCCTTGGATATGGTGCCTCTCACCATTCATTCGAAAGGGTTCTCTTCAAACTCCATTTTTATCAATCCTGATTCGAGGAAAAATATCACTGTTCGTAAGCAACGACGTGTTAGAACTCAAGGTTATCCTGTGGGGGTTTCTACTATGGGGGTACATTTGTTCGATGGATGACCGATTTCTTTTCTTGATAGATTGGATATAGCTAATGAAGCTACCTGCAAAAACTATGATCTATAGGCCATTAGAGATGGTTGGTTCACTATGGCAGTTCTGCCATGAAGATTTTGTCCCTAAATATCTTGGGTCTGGGGAATACTCCTAAATGGAATTCCCTTATGCATTTGGTTTCGACTCACAAACCTTCCATCATTCTCATCTAGGAAATAATGGTTCTTGGGGTTCAGGATTGACCTTATTTCCTGAAGATGTGCCCTAGATGCAGAATAGTGTCAATAGATGCTCTCGACCTACTTGAGGGTTTGATTTCTCTTTGGGATTCTTAATTGGTTGATTTCATGGATTTTAAAATTTTGTAGGTATTTTATTGATTGTTTTCATTAAGGGTACAAAGACAAAATTTCACATTCTAAATATCTATGCACCTTATTCATCTAGAAATGATTTTTGGACGTGTTTGGATGCATGTGGTATTTTGAATATTGGGTCTCTAGTGATGGTTGGGGATATGAACTTGAAGGTATCGACTGATAAGTTTGGGACTCTTGCAACAATATAGATCCTTTAGGGTCATTTTTTCGAGATGTTTTTTGGGGAAAACAACTTGGTGGATATCCTCCCAAGCCCCATTCTTCCCACTTGGAGGAATGGGTTTTCTGGTTCATATGGCATTGCAAAGTGTTTAGACAGGATTTTGATTCATGAAAATTTGATAGAACAATTTGGGTTGATACACTCTTAGGTTCCTTGATATCATATCTTACCATTCGCCCATATTTTTACATTAGCAAGGTGATAGAATTTGGAAAGGGCTCCCTTTCAAATGTAATCATTCATGGCTGGCTGATGAGGAGTTCAATCATTTGGTGAGTAATACATGGGCCAAGGTGGGCCGATAAATTAATATGTCTTATATGGAATCTATATGTCATAAATTAAGGGAGTTAAAGAAGGTGGTCTGAAAATGGGAATGGGACAAAAAACAAAGACACCAAAATGAATTATCTAACATAGACCTAGTCTTGAAGGCTTTTGCGAATCCATAGGATCCTCAATATTTCTTTTCTACACACCTACAAAAGGCGTTGGCAATGGAGGATAGAAAGAGATATATTTTGCGTTTGCAAGAAGAGGAATTAGGGACTCAAGAGCCAAGCCATATGGGTTACTGTTGGTGACAATAACACAAAATTATTCCATAGATGTGCTACCTTGCATAGAGAGGTTGTTCATAATTTTGAGGGCCTTTTGAGGGCTAGAGAATGGGTGGATTTTGAAAATAAAATGGATTTTATTCAATACTATCCTTAGACATTCACAGAAATAGATGATGCTTTTGTTGGCAGACCTATCTTTAGAGAAGAGATGGAATTGGTCCTAAAGTATTTTGAAAAAGATAGATGTCCTATGCTAGATGGTTGCACTGTGGAGCTCTTTCTACATTTTATGGATATTATGGGGCCTAACCTTCTTCACATGGTTGAAGAATCTAGAACACTTTGCTTGATATCTGGTGCACTAAATACTACTTTTATTCCCCTCATTCCTAAGATATCAGATGCTTCTACTCTTTAGGGCTATCAACCGACTTCTTTATGCAACATTGCCTATAAAATGATTTCCAAGATGATTGAAAATCGATTGAAGGAGAAATTATCGGTATACATTAGCCAAGAAAAATTTGGTTTCCTAAAAAATCGACAAATTCATAATGTTGTTTCCATAACACATGAATGCATGCATCCCATTAAAATCAAAACGAAGGAGGCAATTTTATTCAAGTTAGCTTTACAAAAGGCATATGATTGTGTGGATTGAGATTACTTGAGATTATTACTTCATAAGATTGGACTCTCATTTGGGGTCATTTCATGGATTATTGCTTGCATCACTACTATGAACTATGTGGTTTTGATTATCGGGGTGCCATCAATTTTGTTTAAGGATTCAAGGGTGTTGGAAATGGCAACAAGAAATGCTAAAAATAGCATTCTTATAAATAGCATTTCAGGATATACCCCAACTCTGTTGGAAATAGAAAAAATAGAAATGCTAAAAATAACATTGATATAAATAGCATTTCAGGATAGATTCCAATTTTAATTAGTCCCTAAATTAAAATTGAGAATTAAAATTCGAATTTAGTCTTAGCAGCTGTTTGAAAAATAATTAATTAATTTATCTTGAGTTAATTAGTTGTAGGAAATCAAACATGAAGTCTATGTGAAGACATGCAATAGTTTCTCCATTGATTGAGGAAGTTATCCCTTGATTAAGGAGATTAGGATGAGTTGTACTTTGAGTTGTAATTAGTTAGCTCAGTTATCTGAGTTAAGTCCAGTTAGATTAGTTCCAACAGTTTGTGGAACTGATTGTGAGTTCAGTTAGTTAATGCATGCATGCATGTAACTGCTGCACTTCAGATAAACGAATATTCTCTCATAAATAACTCATGCATGTCAGTTCAGTCAGAGACCTAGTTGAGATCAGAGGAAGGGACAATGTACTATTAGTTGGAGGAATTTTCTATATAGGAAACTTATCCATGCAGAAGGAATTATCTCCTTCAGGACTGCACAATTACTTTTGAGCTTGATGAGTGGTGTGAGAGGCCAATTCACACAAGTGGCAGCATTGGACCCCAAGAGAAACTGCGCAGGGAAATAGGAGGTTTGGAGGGAAGAGGAGAAGGTTTGTGAGAAGCCTTTGACTATCTATGAGCAGTAGAGGGATTGTACTGAGAGATGGATAGCTTGTGAGCTAAAGATTTTTGTAATATGAACATATTTCCACTTGTATGATATTACAGAGATCGGGGTTTTTAGTTGAGGCTTTCCCCAGAGTATTTTTTTGTGTTCATGTGTGATTGCTTTCTCATTCTCAGTTATATGTGTTCTATTTGATCTTGCTCATAATCGATTACGTTTCCGCAAGTTTGTTGTGGAAGTAGATCTAGTATTTTGCTTTAGTATATTGCATAATCTGTTGATATACAATGGGAAATTCTACATGGTATCAGAGCAAAGGTGATCAAAGGAGACAACAACATACAAAAAAGGAAGAAGTTTGAAGGTTGAAGTTCCTGAATATAGAAATCGAGTTCTTATCACATCTCAATTTCACCAATGGCATTCAATGGTTTAAGACCCGAGTATGTCCTTGATGGCAGCTCGAATTATATAGCCTGGAAGGATCACATGGAAGTAGTATTAGAGGATAACGGTCTAAAGGAAATCATTGATCAAGAAGTCCCCAAGCCAGCAGTGACTAATGCTACAAAATTGGCGGAATGGAAGAAATGTGTGGCTAGAGCAAGGAGAATTCAGGGAGTTTGAGACCACATAGTCTCGAGCCTCCATGGGAATGAGACACCATTTTCAATGTGGAAAACATTGAAAGATCTATATCAGAACAACATTAATCAGAGGAAGCTGGTGCTGAAATACAAGCTTTGAAAAATCAAGTGTGTAAAGGGCGATATCTGAACAAGCTCACTAGCTGCAGGGATGAGCTTGGAAGTGTAGGGATCACGACAACCAATGATGACATGGTGAGTCTTGCTCTCCTTGGTCTTCCTAAGAGCTGGCATAGCTACCAAGACTCAGTAAATGGAAGAGAGAAACTGGCAGATTGGGAATGACTTTGGTCGGATCTGATATAGGAGGAGATAAGAAGAAGCACCAGAGATGGTTCTTCATCTAACAAGGATGAAGAAAATTGCGCCTTAGTGAGTAAGGCGAAGAAAGGGAAGGAGAAGGATTCTCATCCCAAATCGAGTTCTTCCCATGGTGGGAAGAAGTTTGACAAATCGAAAGTGTGATGCTTTCATTGTCATGAGGTGGGCCATTATGCAACAAATTGTCCGCAGAAGAAATCCAAGAAGGGATCCTTGGAAGGATCAGAAGGTGAAGCACTGGCCTCACATTTTGAGTTGGATTCCACCCTTATTGCGTGCATGGTTTCATCTATGATGGATTGCGGTTGGTTTCTTGACAATGGAGCTTCATTCCACTTGACCGACGATAAAATTTTGTTTAGTACCTTGGAGGAGAAAGACCTCTAAATACTCATAGAGATGGGTAATGAGGAAAAGTATAGTGTCTCAGGTGTAGGCACGATTTTTTCCAGAGGGAGCATGGAGCTCGCATTACCTTGATAGATGTGAAGTATGTGCCAAGATTGAAGAAAAACTTGGTATCGATCGCAATGCTGGAAGACAAAGGCTATGATGTAGTATTCAATAAGGGAAAGGTTTTCCTTAGACACATCACCATGAGATAGGTGAAGCAGATTGGTTCACAAGTCAAGAAACTGTATTCTCTTGAGGTTCAAGATGCATGCAAAGCCTTGAGGAGAAAGGCAACTGTTGGAGACTTGGTGGTTGAGAGGGAGAGTACATTACCTCTCAACATGCAGTGCCAGAAGAAGTCTCAGAGAATTGTGGAGGAGCCACAATTGGTGAAGCACTTTCAGGAGGTTGTGGAGTAGCCACAACTGGAGAAGTCAAGAGGAGACTGAGTGGAGGCATCCACTCATGCAGAGACCTCCAATAGGGGGAAATTTCAAGCCAAGTGGCCAGAGGGATCACATGCATCCATAACTCCAGGTAGGAGGTGGGGCGATGTGGAGTGACAGTCCCAAGAAGGCTGGAATAGGGGCAGGATCATTGAGGTACCCAACCTCTTTGATTAGACCTTGCTATGGGAGCCTCGACGAGGAGTAGCAGGACTGGTTAAGTGGGTAGAGACAAATGCAGATGGAGCGGTAGAGGAAGCTTCAACATTACAGGATGTTTCTAGCCCAACATGGAGGTCGATTGGGAGATCGGTTACTTACTTCTCAGTAACTGAGTTACAGTGCAACAGTGGGCATCACAATGCAACATGATGAAAGGAGTTGCAGTGTGGATGCAGTGCTGGGAGATAGGACCAACAGCAGCACGGATGCAACAACAGGAATCTGTGTGATTGATGCAATCAGATATCAAAGTGAGAGAGGCTAGAGCAGTCAGATACTGAAGGGCACAGAGGTGCAGTGTTTTCAGTTGACAGAGGCAATAGCAGTAAGAGACTTTGATGACAGAGGCATCATTCTGATTTAGGTTGGATATTTTTTGTTTCTGGAGTTGCTGGAGCTACAACACTTGAGAGAAGTGTTGCATGCAAAACATTCCAAAGGTTCAGGATCAGGTTCGAGTTGAATGTCCTTCTTGTTGAGAGGTAGTGTTGGAAATGGCAACAAGAAATGATAAAAATAGAAATTCTAAAAATAGCATTGCAATAAATATCATTTCAGGATATACTCCAACTTTGTTGGAAATAGAAATGCTAAAAATAACATTGCTATAAATAGAATTTCGGGATAGATTCCAATTTTAATTAGTCCCTAAATTAAAATTGAGAATTAAAACTCGAATTTAGTCTTAGCAGCTGTTTGAAAAATAATTAATTAATTCATCTTGAGTTAATTAGTTGTAGGAAATCAAACATGAAGTCTATGTGAAGATATGCAACAATTTCTCCATTGATTGAGGAAGTTATCCCTTGATTAAGGAGATCATGATGAGTTGTACTTTGAGTTGTAATTAGTTAGCTCAGTTATCTAAGTTAAGTCCAGTTAGATTAGTTTTAATAGTTTGTGGAACTGATTGTGAGTTCAGTTAGTTAATGCATGCATGCATGTAACTGCTGCACTTCAGATAACTGAATATTCTCTCATAAATAACTCATGCATGTCAGTTGAGTCAGAGACCCAGTTGATATCAGAGGAAGGGATAGTGTATTATCAGCTGGAGGAATTTTCCTATATAGGAAACTCATCCATGCAGAAGGATTGCATTGAGAGATGGATAGCTTGTGAGCTAAAGCTTTGTGTAATCTGAACATATTTCCACTTGTATGATATTACAGAGATTGAGGTTTTTAGCTGAGGCTTTCCCCAGAGTATTCTTCTGTGTTCATGTGTGATCGATTAAGCTTCCACAAGTTTGTTGTAGAAGTAGATCTAGTATTTTGCTTTAGTATATTGCATAATTTGTTGATCTACAGTGGGAAATTCTACAAAGGGGACTTCGTTAGGGCTCCTCATTATCACCTCTTATTTTCCTCTTGGTGATTGACGAATTAAGTAGGCATATTCATGTGGCTAAATTTAAGGGTCTATTCATTGGAATAAATATTACAAGAAAGACCTCCATCTCACATCTAATGTTTGTTGATGATGTTATGTTCTTTGGTGGGGTTTATATTGATGAATGGTTACATTTATATCATATTAATCACCCATTTTGGGGGATGCTACAAGTATATGTATGAATAAGGCATAATCGTGGCTCATTCTTGCATCCTCTGATAAGAACATTGTGTCGACATTGCCGATATGTTCTCGGTTGAAATGGATCATATGGATATGGGTTTCAAATATCTGGGGTTTTTCATAAAACCAAACAGATATGGTATTCAAGATTGGTTTTGGATGGTTAAGAAATTTGAATAATGATTATTGTCTTGGACTCATAGATGGCTATCTCTTGGTGGCTAGTTGATTCTTGCACAATTGGTTTTGCTAGGATTTCTTTATCTTTTGGGGTATTTGGACTCTTCTAGAACACTCTCATTTTCAATTCTTATCCATGTTTACCCTGAGCTTGTGAATTTGGGTAAATGTGGGAGGAGGCATTTACAAGCAACATCACACAGTACCTCATCTGTGAAGGGCTTTATGTTCTAGGGTAAGCAACACTACTGGTTGATGCAGAGATCTCACCCTTGGTAGAGCCATTCGATGGTGTACAACTGTGGGTGTTGTGTCATCGGCAGGCCCAACTGCTTCACAAACTCAATTGAGATGAGGTTTTTTTGGATCCCTCTATCGACAATGAATTGCAAAGAAGAACCCTTCACCCACATCTATGAGTGGAAGAGACGCTTCCCCTCCTATGGATCTTTGGGCTCATATTTATAGACCTTGTTGGTGGAAATGGTGGCGCTAGGCTCTTCATCAATAATTTGCTTCCCCTTGTTGGTCCCCTTGTCAAGTTCCAAATCAGAGTTAGAACATGTATCAAACTTTGAAGCTTTCAACTTGGCCACTAGTGACTGCTTAGCGTGACACTCATTTGTGTTGTGAGTGGGGTTCTTGTGGAACTCACACCATTTTCCCTTGTCCTTCTTCATCTTTGTGGTGCTATTCTTGTTTTGTTGCTTCGATGGGTTGTCTTGGTTCACCCTACCTTGGCTTT
This sequence comes from Pinus taeda, assembly GCA_000404065.3. NCBI lineage: Eukaryota > Viridiplantae > Streptophyta > Pinopsida > Pinales > Pinaceae > Pinus > Pinus taeda. The sequence continues at coordinate 10,711 of APFE030216556.1, read as the reverse complement.
GTTCTTTGTTTTTCGGTTTTGGCGATGCCTTTTCCTTGCTTCGGATCTGCAGATCCAAAGTCTCACTTCTTGTGTTTAAATTTATGCTCAATCTTGATAGCATATCGGTATGTGGCACCAAGTGAGGAGATGTCTCCATCTCCTTTTGGATGTATTTATGCAAACAGTCACAGAACTTGAGTACTAGATGTCGCTCACAATCATTGATACCCAAATTCATGCAAAGGGTATGAAAAATATTTGTGAACTCTGACATGTCTTGGTCCCTTTCCTGTCACAGTGTGGCCCATTTTATCAGTACTTATCTTCATAGGTCCTGACAATGTAATATTATTCCTTGACGATGTCTCAAAAAGAATTCCAAGTGGGTGTGGTTAAAAATAGTGAGGGTTCCTTCTCGTCCCTCTGTTCACAGTAAGTTTCCCACTAGTCCTTGACACGGGGGGTGACTTTTAGGGGTGCAAAAGTAATCTTTTACTTATTGGAAAAATTATGGACCGAAAAATATCCTTCCACCATATTTAACCATTTATTTACGACATTTGTGTCTATCTGGCCTTGAAATATAGGAATGTCAAAGTTAATTTGTACCTTAAATGGGGCGGCACCTATGAAGTGACTGTTAGATGAAGATGCTTTCGCTAGCTGATACCCGTCAAAGGATCTAGGAAAAGTTATCCATCATCTTTTTCCTTTATCACTCAAGGGCCTATTCGAACAACATTTTGAAAAGATCTCCTGATCCCTCATATTTATTTTCTTCTGCCATGGGAGGCCATTGGGGTCGGCGAGGCCAGTATTTCAAGGGTTCAACTAGTTCAAGTCCTAACTCCTTATACCTTGACCTCATTGGAGACATGCACAAAAAACAAAGAAATACCATATCGCTTTGATACCACATATCTAGATTTATGTAGGAATGTAATGAAATATAGATTTAAACATAAACAGAGGGTTACAACGAAAAATGAACTTCAATTAACTAATAACAAATATTGAAGATTGTTCACATGCAAAATGGAAATAAACTAGCTCGAGCGATGGTGGCTTATCTTTGAGAACATATGTGACTGCTACATTCCTTTTGAATCACGTTACAATGAGACTCAAAGGCCTTTTTGTTATTGAGAAACAAAGGAAAACCCTAAACATCTAAAAACCTAACCCTAGGAAATGAAGCACCAAAGGTTTGTGGGCCTCGTTCGGGTTAGTTGTTGGTACATCAACTTCCCGGGGTCGTAAATTTGGCATATGATCTTCATTTGACGCATATGATACCTTGTTAGAAAGATCTATCTTAGTAAAATAAATTTCGACTGCAAAGCCCAATTGTAAGTTTTAAGTTTTCTCGTTTTCCAAAAAACGTCGTTTAGGGCCTCAAAACAACTCCGGAAGTTCAAGACCTAAAAAATGCCAAAAACAGTAAATTGTGCTAGAAGTTAGGAAACTAAAAGGAAATAGTGTTGGGAGTCCAAGTAGAATAGACGGATGGCCACCAATATCCACCTGGACCATCCTTCCCTTTGTCCTCTAGAATATTCTCTTTAGTAATTAATAATAATAAATTAATTACATAAATATAAACTATTTAATTATTATTTAATTTAATTTAATAATTTATTATATTATTAAATTATATATTTATTAATACATTAATTTTATATATTAATTCTATTAATTCACATATTAACTTATCTTAATGATTAAACTTACCTATTACATTAATATATTATTCACTTTAACTTTCCTTTTTTATCCTTAACCTGATAATTTAGGGTTTTCACCATTTGGTTTATATCCTTTGAAATTCTTGAACCAACCTTTCTCCTTCCATTATTTTTCCATTTTCTATGTTGCATTTATAGCTTTCCTTCATTCCTTCTTCTCCTCGACTCTTATGTCTTGATGATGAATTTGGTTAATAGATTAAAAGCATGGACCTATATAAATGTCTATTGTGGATTTTACTTCAAGAAATTCATGTATCAAATCACATATGTAATTACCAACTAACGGTTCAAAATGAACTTCATAAAGTTCCAAGCTCGCAAGGAGCTTCTATCTAAAGGTTTATGGACCTGTCCATCTCTAGTTCACAAGGGGCTACATAAAGTTTTGGGACTTTATAAGGACCTTTTATAGTGTTAAGATTATATTAGCACATTTATACATTTTAAAGATTGTATTATAAGTAGCATAGTCGTATAAATTAAAGGAGGTACTAGGTATCAACAATAGCGGAGACTCAAACACAGAACACACAGACAAAACTTAGAACTCACAACTTGCTACTTCATTTGCTGATCAGGTATTTATACAGCACAAAGAAAGTTTTGGAGATTGATTGGGGTGGTGGCTTCTTCAGGAAGCTTTGCCCATTGTCAATGGATTCTAGAAACTCCATTTAATACATCTGTTGAATTCTAGAACAGTCTAGCAAATGCGGGTGGTTGGAATTAATGTCTTCCAACACTCCCCCTTAATTCCAACCATATGACAAATATACTATAAGACACTATACTCTTAATTGTCATGCCTGCTAGTCTAAGTCTCAACTAGGCTTACAACAAAAACATTTCATTTTTGACTTCTTGCTAAAGGGTCCATGCTTGTTCATTTTTTGATGTAGTTTCATCTTCACTTTTCTTGTCATAAGATAGTGATTGAGCTTCTCCTTTCTTGATTGCAGGTTAACATTCTTTGTATTCAACATTGCTTCAAGTTCTTGGGACTTATACTTGTCCTTAATGCTTGTAATTTCTTCAAGTTTTGTTGCTTCTTCCTGATTGTCAATGTTTGCACACTCAAAAACAATGTTAGATTCATAAACATAACCATAATGATTTTTGTCATCGTGCTCTTTGGAAAGAGCTTTGCTTCCTTCATCTTTCTTTGCTGACATAGTTGGTTGATTCATGTCTTCAACCTCTTTCGTCAATTTTTTTGTTGTTGCAAACATGTTGTCTTGCATTTGATTTGTCTATGGAGGTAGGCAACTCTTCTCACCAAACAACAACTCATCAATAAGATGTTTTTCTTGCATGAGATTGAACCACTCTTCATGAGACACATAATTATCATCAAATTTGACTTCATATGTTTCTGCATCATAGGGAATTTCCTCACTATCACATGCTACTCTATTGTCAACTACAAATATACTTTTGGTCTTGATCCCAGTTATGATGCTTTCAACACAATCACCATTTTTAACACCACCACTTTCATCATCTTCAACTTTCTCACTCCCCTCCATACTATAATTCATTTCAAGAATATACCAAAATATTTTTGCATCACATATTTCACCAAATTCATACAAAATATCAGACAAAATATTTTCATCTAAAGCTGATATGATGAGAAACAATGCTATTGCACCTCTACTTTTATCATCCAAATTCATAGAAGTTTCTTGGACAAATTTCCATAAATCTACTGAACCAAGCAATCCTTCCATTTTAATTGCCCAAAGCTTAAAATTTTTACCTGAGAAAATTTGCAAAACTGGCATTAATCGCTTCAATATTGCATCAGTGTCTTCAAATTTTTCGTGTTCATTCATATCTTCATTAGGCTTAAATTCTGGAAACATTTCTAATTCTTCTATAGCTTCTTAATATGATCTTTACCACATTGGCCACATACAAGCTTGGTGTTCCAACAACAACTCTTGCAAACAGAAACACAACCATGTTCAAGACTCAGCAACTCTCTACTCCTTTCGTGGCTAGAACACGGAAATCACATTTGACAGTATCTTCTGCACGCAACAGCTTCAGTCAATTCGCCCTTCACCCGCTACAAACAGATTTTTGTTTTGCGACATAGGAAGAACATAAAACAACATCCACGAGCCGAGATTTGGGGACCAGATTCCACTGGATCTAATCTAAAACATCAGTAGAATAGTTATATAGAATCAAAAAAGAAAACAAAGCATCACACTTGCTTACTCTCAACAGCCACTCACAGCGAACACTCCATGTTTTGTCTGCCAAGCTCCAACACTTGACTTACTGTCGCACAGCCTCACGCCTTCACTTGGTCCATCGAGGTCCTCAACAGGAATTTCAAGGCGTGTCTCTCATAAGTAGCCAATGCAGTGACTCAGACATCATCAGCACCGTTGTCCCTTACCGTTTTCTGCCACGGCGCCACATTCTCCTGAGCCATTTTCTCGCTCACACTCACAAATAAAAAACACTCCTCTTACTCAGAAAGAAAGCGGAAACGTAGTCGGTCAGACTCGAACACAACAACGACTCACTACCTCTTCACATTGCTGAACACCACAAAGCTTACTCGAACTTGCTCTCTGTCCAGCGCACTGCAACAAATAGCTTCAAGAAAAACACTCCCAGGTGACACACAATCCACCACTGTTCACATAGATGAGATCTCACTCCTTGAGACCTTCACTCCACCGAGCCAGTCACACTAATGCCCCACGCAACAACTTTTAAAGCAAACGATTGGCTCCCTCAATTCAAAAAAAGAAACAATGCAAGCCAAACACAGGTCTCCTCTCTTCACACTGTCAAAGACTTGCAAGCTCAACGCCTTCCTCTTGGCACACACCTTATCACTCGAACAAACATACAACTCCAACGCACAATGCCCTCTTCAACCAGCTCTCAGGGCTCCACACAGCTTAGTGTGATTATGTCACTTTCCCACCACAGCAAGAGCTCACGCTCTCTACACATTCAAGACAACAAGAAAATTCACGTTGTCTCATGCTTTCTACACAACATGCTTTCCACATAGTTCTAAAAAAAATGCACAAAACAGGCTCTCTCACAGCTCTTCCACACACAACACTGCAAACATACAAAAGTATTAGCGACAGTCTTCAGTTCTTCACCGCAGCGGACCGATCTGACGGTCAGCTAGCGCAAAACAACCTCACCAGTCTTCACAAGATTGCACCAATCTTGGCGTCCTCCACATACAGCGTCACAGCTCTACAACACTCAGTCGAAACCCTCGGCTCTGATACCATATCAGAAAGAGCAGAGACTCAAACACAGAACACACAAACATAACTTAGAACTCACAACTTGCTACTTCATTCGCTGATCAGGTATTTACACAGCACAACGAAAGTTTTGGAGATTGATTGGGGCGGTGGCTTCTTCAGGAAGCTCTGCCCATTGTCAATGGATTCTAGAAACTCCATTTAATACATCTGCTGAATTCTAGAATAGTCTAGAAACTACGGGTGGTTGGGATTAATGTCTTCCAACACTAGGAAATCAAAACATTTACGCGCCAATTACAATTTGCAAAAAATTGTTACGTCTTAATCAAGATCAAGAGTGGAGTTCAAGGTCAACAATTTTAAACTAAGTCCCTAGACAATTACAAAGTCTAAGAATATAATTGTAATGACTTGTAATTTTTTATTTTGATGAGGTGTTGTGATGATCCATTGATGAGTTGTCACTGTGATCTAGAAGATTTAGAATGGTCATTGATGTATTATAAATTCAGGTTTAAGATCAAAACAATATAACACAAATAATTTAAGATTTTCCAGCCATCTCGTTTGTCTTATCTTGCTTTGGCCAATTCTTAACATGACATTAGAGCAAGGTTATGAGAAATGATGAAAATTTCAAAACATGGTGAAATATAAGCTGAGAATGGATGGACTGCTCCATGGTAGTGATCCATTGGAGAAGTCATGTTGTTTACACCCATAGAAGCAACTTTACAACATTTTGGATGCACAATGAAAAAGATAAAATCAAAGATCTACTCTTTGGGTGCGATTTAAGTGTAAATATGTAAGATGGATATATATATATATATATATATATATATATATATATATATATATTATTATATATATTATATATATATATATATATATATATTTGTTGATAATTATGTGGATCCAGATTAATGTATTGGTTAATTGTGTAAGAGCATATTAGTAGTTTCAATTATGGAGAATTAAAAATTGTTGTTGAATAATCAATTTCAGAAGTTTCCTATGAATAAATTTTATTTATTTATTTATTTTATTGGTTATCATTATTGACCACTATTTGATCTCCTAGACCACTCTCTAAAAAGATATCTAACAAGTGTGCATAGATAAGCAATTGCGGTTGTAAATTAAGAAAATTTGATCAGGATAAAAACATATATAATTTATGAATTGGTGTAATTCTAGTTCACAAAATTGTTGAAGGTACATTTGTCCAACAAATTAGTGATAATGGATGTGAAATAAACATATATCTAATATTGCTATGATAAATAAATTCAATTTTTTTGTCAAGGTCTTGACCTATAGTCAATGTCGAAAAATATTTTAGATTGTTTTGCAGTTTTGTGAGCAATTTTATCAACCTCATATCATGATCATGGCATGTCATCCTGTAAATTAGTGTCATGAGTTTTGCTTGTGCCCAAAGGTTTTATGTTGCGGCAAGAGCTAACCAGGCTGCCATAGGGCATTAAATGCCTAGTTAGCTGCATGCTCGATAACCCGATAACACACCGCCATTATTTTTTATTTATCTAGTCACCGCGTGTGTGTTATATCGGGCTATCGAGCATGCAACTAACCAAGCATTTAATGCCCTATGGCAGGCTGGTTAGCTCTTGCCTTTATATTGCTATTGTTATTTCCTTGTGGACCAATTTAATTGCAACAATATTACCACATGCAGTAATGGAATGACCAACAATTGACTTTTCCAAATTAAGGGTGCAAATGATATCATTATAGTGGCCCGACTCCAACAGAACATCAACGAGAGCTCTTAAGCCACAAGCATCAATCCCATCATTGTTGGTCACCAACACAATGGATCTCAATTGAACAAAAAGAAGATTTCCATATTTGAATCAAGGGACTTGGACTTTGCGTGAAATATTTCATTTGGTTCGGTTATTTGGGCTCCTACAAAGACAACTACAGTTACAAAGACAACTACAGTTGCGTGAAATATTTCATTTGGTTTGGTTATTTGGGCCAGGAAAAGTTGTTGACATCGACCAAAATCACCTACTAAGTGACCGCTAACTCTCTTATTCATCACTGAGTCTGTTTCAAATATCGTTCAAATCCCATGGATTTCCAAACAACTCTAAAGGACATCCCTTTAACCCTTTAAAGAAAATTTCAAGGTTGGTCACCACAACCTAATAGAATTTAGAAGTTTGAGCTCCGAAGTTGGTCACCACACCTAAGAGTGCTTCAATGAGTTATGCGTTTCTTAGGTGTGTTATTATTATGCAATCATTTTTGACGTAATTTTCAAAGACGTAAAAAAGGTGGTTCAAGTGAAAATGAGTATTAATAATAAAAAGGAGTAAAGGAATTTGTAAAGGTGTTTTCAAAGATAGTATGTTATTTGTGTTATGCAATTAAAGTGGGAGGTATAAGTGTAAAAATTGGCTTTTTATTATTTAAATATTTGGAGTTATAAGGATTGATGTGATTTTTTTCTTTTGAAAGAGGTTTTTATTTGAAAAATATCTATATAAAAAAGAAGAGGAGGAAAAAACACAATCACAAAAGAATAATAACGAATTGATTTTGTAAAATTTTCAATGAATCTTTTCCTTTCCAAAAGAAATGAACTCTCTTCTATATATCTTTTCCAAAGGAAAAAATAATGTAAACTTTGAAACGAGAACTATAAACTCAAAACGGGAACTCTAGCCAAAAAACTCCAAAAAAACATGAAAAACAGTGCTAAAAACAAAAAGTGTTTATCGTGGAACGATGATTTTTTTTTAGGGTTAATTTTCAACATTTTAAAAAATGGTAGTAAAACCGATTTTTTTTGTGTGCAAAAAACCACTGTTTTTGAGGAAAAAAACACACTAATGTTTTTGGTAGAATAACATTTTTCTTTCCTAGGTATAATTTCAACATTTTTTAGTAATGACGATAAAGATAAAATAATGGGATCTGAAACACATTAAAATTATATTAGTTTTCATCCATGTTGTTAAGCATATAATAACATGGCACTAAAGATCGCTAAAATTCTAATTGTTTTCAACCATAACATTAAAGATACAAAAAAATTGGAAAATTTCAACCATAAAATTAAAAAACCATGACATTATGAACAAATTACATGATTAAATTAATCGAAATGTCATTACTTGTAGATTGAATGAAACATACAATATATCTCTAAGTTATTGTTGTATTGTAGATATTCTAAACAATAAAAATCATCATAATTAAAACATATAATCCAACAAACATAAAAATGACTCATAACTTTATTTAACACCATATGGAAATTAAAATTTTTATTTCAAGATACGATGCAAACATCAGTTAATAAACTGTCTTAGACAATTATTCAAAAGCACTCATATTTTCTTGCACACCATCAAAATTCACATCTTCAGATGAATTACTGGATGCAGATGAAGATGTTCCATATTCTTCTCTTTCATCAACTAGTGCCCCATTTGAGTCCACATGCATGCCCACCATTTCAAGTTTCAAAATTCTTCTGGATCTACCACTGGTTTCAGTAGACTCCCATCTCAACATTGTTCCTTCTGGTAATAACCTCTTCAGAATCTCTATCATCTTGAAGCAAAGGGTTTCTCTCTTTGTTAAATTGAAGTCATAAACAAGTATTTCAACATACTCCAATTTGAAGACGTCTGTGCGACAACTATTTATATTTGTACCCTTTTATTTTTCTCTTTCTGCCAATTTTTTTATCAACTACCATCTTTGGCTTATACACACCATTGAATGGGTGTGTATTTGTGGCATACCAATATACTTCAACACCTGCAACATCTTCATTTTTTGTAATGACGTTTATAACCTTAGCAACCCATAATGGATAGCCATTGGGATCTCCATCTACTAGCACTGCAATCATGCAACCCTCCTTAATATCTTGTACTGAACCCCTGTAAAGGTCTTCCATGGATTCATGTTGTGCATGAGATATTCTAGAACCAATATACATTTCTCTTTCATTTGCCTGTGAAGAATTAATAATACCTTGAGATTGTTGTTGTTCAACAATGTTTTTTTCCTCATGTTCATTTGACACATTTTGTGGCCAAATAAATGGATTTTTCAAAAGTATATCTTCATTTGTTGTTCTTGAAATGATATCACTTTGATTATTGAAAAAAAACTCCCACCAAACTAAATCAACAATATCAAAGTACTCATATGTATATCTAATAAATTTTTTAGTTTCTTCTAAGCAATAAGAATAATTTATATCTCTATTCTGCCTGCGTGCATTATGAACTTCAACAACTGATTGTAATAACAATATATTTGATGCAAATATTGGATGATCTGGAATGAACTTAAAAAATGCCAAACCTGATGATGGTGCCCATTCTGTAGTAGTTGAATGCTTCTTGCCCCATATTAGTGTTTTCCCATCAATTTTTTTGATACAAAATTGCTGTTGGAAGCTAATGTCATTAAGTTGTTCAATGCATTTATACTCACCATGCGATCCCATAATAAACCTTCGCATGTCAACAATTTCTTCCAACACATCAAAAGTAGGCTCTGGCATGTATGATTTATTAATACATTCAATTAATGATGGTAAGCTCCCAAATTCTTTCCTCCTCAATGTGACCAATAAACGACTGAACATCTTATCAATATGGTCATGAGTGTTTCCAACAAGAAGGAAACCAATCTTTACCTTCTGAAAAATTCTCAATTCAACAAGCATGTTTAGATATCAAAAAACAAACTGATTTTTTTTCACGGCAAGTGTTGTCCAATTGTAGATACAAAACTTCAAGAATATTACCAGACCAATGAGAAAACACATCATGAATTATGGTTATTATCAGATATGCATCATTATGAATATTTGGAATTGTGAAGTATACCCTTGGAAACATTTTCCCATTGAAGACCATACAACCGACCAAGTTACACTGAATAAAATTTTCCTCCTGTAAATTTTTGGGTGTGTGAACAAAATGTGGTAGAAGTGTTTTATTATGGTCCATACCATCTATTATTAAGCCCAAATATTTATTTGGATTATCATAACACCTCTTTTGATGCTTGTACAACTTTTTCCTTTCACTTGTTTGTTGTTCACGAGGCTCTTGAAGTGCTTTGACAATGGAATCTACACAACATAAAAGAAAGTCATTAAGAAATATGTTTTCATAGTTGATGACTATACAATTTTAAAAGTTAAAGTTATGAATGCTTACCTCTTTCTGATCCTTCACATTTATCCCTTTTTTATTTAAGAGAAGCACATGTACTGAAAATCCCCATCCTTGTCTTCTTAGGAATATGGACATTGTTGAATTATTTCTTCCATACCTTCACAAAATATTGATATGTAATAAACCATCCATGTCCCTCAACACCTTCTGCATATTCTTTGTATAAGTTGTAGATTTATCGTCTTGAAAAATTATTTGGAATATGTATTGTATCTCTATTTGGCATACACTCTTCATGCTTTGAAAAGAAATATTTCATCCATGACATTGTAGTATTTGATAATGGCCCAAACTATCTTTTATGACATACTTCAGAATAAAATGTGGGATCCTTTTCCAAATTTTCTTGAATTCTCAAGAGATGAAAATTCCCAATCGAATGAAACATTTTGAAAGCTTTTCTTCTGATAAATAAAGTCCTAATATGATAATCATAACCTGACAATGTAGATTGCATGCACCCAACTAAATATGAATTTTGCAT
>APFE030216553.1:0-18671 GCA_000404065.3 Pinus taeda | reverse complement strand
ATTGTCCCCATATTGTTATTATTGTGACCCATAGAATCCCTCTATTGTTATTTTTGTGGCTTTATATTATTATTGTTAGGTCGCTGGGTTATATTGTGACTCCTTAGACTCCTATATATAGAAAGGAGGTTTTGTCATTTGAATCATCCAAGAATTGTTCATTTATGTAATGTAAAGGAGATCTCCCCCTCGAAGAGGCTGAATTCTAAGGCGTTAATCTATCTTTTCTATCTTTTTGTGAGTTGGTTTCATAACATTGACACTTTGGTGAGGGATATAGGAAGCAATTCAATTCTTTGGCTGCCTTACAATGAATAAAATTATGTGTACTACCTAAATCAATCAACACTATAACCTTTTTCTTCTTGATATATCCTTCAATATTGAGAGTTTTAGGAGAGGTAATTCCTACCAATGCATTACAAGATATGGTTGGATTCATTTCTTTTTTCTCTAGGGTTGGCTCCTGGTGTATATCCTCCTCTTTTGATGTTTCTTGTTCCTTTTATTCCTCCTCTTCACAATCTATGTAGAATAATTTTTTCTCAGCACACTTATAACCTTTAGTGTATTTTCAATCACAACTGTAACAAAGCCCTTTTCTCCATTTTCCTCCAATTCTTGTGGCTTCAACCTTGCAGTTTGTGGAAGGCTAGGATAAACAACACTTCCATCTTTATAGTTATGAGTGGTAGACTTCCTTGTTGCCATAATTTTTCTTTCAACTTATCTTGCCACCCCGAATTCCTTCTCAAATGAATCGAGTTCCCAAAGGAAAACCTTATGTTGGATGTTATCCTTCAAATTCCCTATGAATACATCAATCCTAAGCACCTCTAGAATATCAGTTACCCTAATATTAAATTTTGCAAGTCCTCAATGTGCTTCGCCATTGAACCTTTTGTTTAAGATTTATTAGTTTACTAAAGATGTTGTTTCTCTTTGTATCCTCATAATGTGCTATCATTTCCTCCGTAAAAATTAACCAAGTGACAACTGGTTTATGAGAAAAAAAATCCAGCGAGACCATACAAATTAATTGGGTTCTAAATATAAAGATGCAATGTGTACCTTTTGTGTGTGTTGCACATCATGTAGATAAAAATATTGCTCCATGTATAGTATCCATGTTAACAGATCCTTTACATCAAACTTCCTTATATATGTTTGGAATGTGGTGGTTCTTAAACTCGACATTGGAGTCTCTCAGGTCCTGAACTTCTGGATTTTTTTGACCCCCTAAACGACATTTTTTTGAGGTTCGTAATAGCTGTAGGGAATAGGCATGCCGCAAACATTGTAGTACTCGAAGAGATATTTCTAACAAAGTATCATACATGCAAAACATATATCATATGACCAAGTTATGACCTCAGGAAGTTGTTTGTCCAACTAACCCCAATGGCGCCCACAAACTCTTGGTGTTCCATCTCGTAGGGTTTGGGTTTTGGTTGTTTAGGGTTTCTCTTTGTTGTTCAATAATAAAAAGGACTTCGAGACTCATTGTACCACAGTTCAGAGGAATGTAGCCACCACATCTCTTCTCAAAGATAAGTTACCATCGCCCGAGCTAGTTTATTTCCATTTTGTATGTAAGCATATTTCAGTTCTTTGATATTAATGAAATGAAGATTTATTTATGTTGCATCTCTATGTTTATGTTTATATCTGTATTTTTTTATGTTCCTGCATAAGTCTGGATCAATGGTATCAGAGCGGTTTGATCCTTCTTTGTCTATTTGTGCATGTCCCCAACAAGGTCTAGGTATAAGGAGTTAGGGCTCGAACTGGCTGAGCCTTTGCAAGGACGGCCTCACCGACCTTGACGACCGCCCATTGTGGAAGAAAAGAAAGAAGAGGGAGCAAGAGATCCCTTCAAAATGTTGCTCGAAGAATCCCTTAAGCAACAAAGGAACACGATGATGGACAAGTTTTCCCAGATCCTTCGACAGATGTCCACATGCAACACATATTCATCCGGAAGCCACTTTGGAGGCGCCACTCCCTTTAAGGTATAAGTAAATTTTGACATTCTCATATTTGAATGCCAGATAGATGAAGATGTCGAAGATAAATGGTTAAATGTGTTGGAAGGATATTTTTCACTTCATGATTTTTCCAATAGGGAAAAGTTTACTTTTGCACTCCTCAAAGTCACCCCCATGTCAAGGATTGGTGGGAAACCTACTGTGAGCAAAGGGAAGAGAGGGAACCCTCACTATTTTTAGCTACACCCACTTGGAATTCTTTCTGAGACACCATCAAGGAACGATATTACCATGTCAGGACTTATGACGACAAGTACATACAATGGACTACGTTGTAGCAATAGAGGGATCATGTTGTGCATGAGCTAATGAATCTTTTCCACACCTTGTGCATAAAGTTTGGTATCAAATATTCCGAGAAACATTTGCTGCTCAAGTACCATGGTTGTTTGCATAAATAAGTTCAAGAGGAAATGGCATTCCTAGATATCTCCTCGCTTGGTGCACATACCAATATGCTGCCAAGGTTGAGCAGAAGTTAGATACCACTAATCTGGACTTATGCAAAAACACAACTTAATATAGATATAAACATAAACATAGATATGAAGTATAAATAAATCTTCATTTCATTGATATCAGAGAACTGAAAGATGCTTACATACATAATGGAAATAAATTGTCTCTAACAATGGTAGCTTATCTCTAAGAAGAGATATGACAGCTACATGCCTCTGAAATGTGTTACAATGAGGCTCAAGAGCCCTTTTATTATTGAGTAACAAAGGGAAAACTTAAATAACCAAATCCCAAACCATAGGAGATGGAACACCAAGAGTTTGTGGGCCCAGTTGGGATTAGTTAGACAACCAACTTCTTGGGGTTGTAACTTGACCATATGATCTTTGTTTTGGGATGTACAATACCTTGCTAGAAAGATATCTCGGAGTACTACAATATTTGTGGCAAGCCCTTGCCTATGGCTATAGGCCTATTGCATACCTCAAAAACTTTCGTTTAGGGGGTTAAAACAATTGTGGAAGTTCGGGACCTGAAAAACTGCTAAAAATAGTAAATTGTGCTATAATCAAGGAAACTGATGAAACAAACTAGAGGTCTAGGTGGAATAGGAAGGTGGCCACCAATATCCACATGGATCATGGAGACATTATATTCTTGGTAGGAGGTTCATCTTGATGAGTGATCAAAATGGATTGAGATACTTATTTAACCAACCTATCTCAATGTCAGGCAAGCTAGGTGGCTGGCTATGACCAATGAATTTGACTTAGAGATAAGGTACATCAAGGGTAAAGAGAACAAGGTTGTTTATGCTCTTATAAAAATAGTATAGGTAAATCACATAACATCTATGAGTTCATATGGGACAAATTTACACGATCAGATCTTGTAGGTAGGATAATAGGATGACAAGGACCATCAGCTTAAGCACAAGTTACAACAGTAGGTTACAAGTGAATAGGATGTGGATTATCATCTCATCGTAGATGGTTAGGTCAGATTTAGGAACATGATCTATGTGTCAAACAATAATGAGCTCAAGAAGCTTATCTTGTGGGAATTTCATGTCAAGCCATATTTAGGTCAGCCAGGATATCAGAAGACATTGAAAACGATTAAGAAGTTCTACCATTAGTCAAATTTGAAGAAATAGGTGGCAGAGTTTGTTGCGAGATGCTTGGATTGTCAACAGGTAAAAGCAGAGTGTAAGCATCCAGGTGGATTACTATAGTCAATTTTGATTCTAGAGTGGAAATGGGAGGTCATTTCCATGGACTTCATTACAGGTTTTCTGAGGACATCTAGACAACATGATTTTATTATGGTTGTGGCTCACAGGTTGAAAAAGGTAACGCACTTCATTCCAATGAAGTCTACAAATTTAGTTAGTGAGGTAGCACATCTCTTTATCAGGGAGATAGTGATATTTCTTGGTATCACTAGGAAGATTGTGTCAGACAAAGTTGCCAAGTTCACATCCAACTTTTGGAAAGAGTTATTTACAGGTTTGGGGACAGAGTTGGCTTCAGTACAAATTATCATCCACAAACAAATGGACAAACATAGAGGGTCAACAGGATTCTTGAGGACATGTTGAGGATGTATATTATGCATCAACAATGAAAGTGGGAAGAGTATCTTCCATTGGTGGATTTTTCATATAACAATGGGTGTCGGGAATCTTTGAATAATAGTCAATTTTGAGGCACTTTATGGGCGGAATTGTAATACTCATATCATTTGGAGTGCTCTAATGAATAGTGTATTGATTGGACCAAACATGTTGACAGAGATGGAACAAGAAATGAAGGTAATCAAGAAGAATCTAAAGGTAGCACAAGACAAGGAAAATAGTTATGTAAATCAACACAGGTTGTTTAAGGAGTTTCAGGTAGGGGAATAGGTGTACTTGTGCATCAAGCCCAAGAAGAGCTCCTTGAGGATTGGATCATGTGCCAATTTGACACCTCGTTATTGTAGGCCTTTTAATATTATTGAGAGGATTAAACCAGTAGCCTACCGACTTGCACTGTCTCAGACAATGAAAGTCCATGATGTTTTCCATGTGTCATTGCTTAAAAAAGTGTGTGAAAGATGTTGATCATGTGATTGACTACTATGTAATGTAGGTTGAACCAGGAGGATAATTCCATTTGGAACCTTAGTGCATTTTGCAACGAAAGATGGTCACACTTCAGAATCGAGCAATCGAGCAAGTTAAAGTGCAGTGGAATCACTTTGGGCTCGATGAAGCTACATGGGATATGGATGATTAGATGCGAGCTTTGTATACTTCTCTATTCGATGGTTGAACAGATGTCTTGTGATATATGTTTTGATGTTGTGTTTTGACTATGTCTATATGCATATGTATGTTGTAAATATCGCATCAAGTTGTGTTATAAAGCTCCAATAAGTGGTATGGTGCTCATGGTATGTTGTTTATGTTTTTAGCAGATGGATATGATGTAAATGTTGCATCAAACTGTGTTATAAAGCTCCATGGGCAGCATGTATTTTGTTGGTGTATATGTGTCATTGAACACCGAGGATGGTGTTCCCATACGGAGGAGGGTTCTGTAACAACCTCGGTTAAAAATCCATGTAATAAAGTTAATAAATGAAAAATAAGACCAAGGTCATGGGACACATATTCCAAGCTGAATGTTGGGAAAAAAATATAGAGATGGGGATCACTTGTGATTAATTAATGGCTATGGAAATTGGCAAAGGCAATACTAAAGGAAAAGAGACATTTATTGGCATTTATTTATGAAAATAATGGAAAATATGAGAAAAGGAATGTGAAAGGTCACATAATTACATGCGAGAAAAAATTGAAGGAAAATAGAGGAAAATGAAGAAAATGAAGGCCTCAATGATAAAAAGGCTTATGAGGATCATTTCACAGTTTTTTTCAATTCAAACTTTTGTCAGTGTAGTCTTTGGCACTCTCATTCTATTCTCTCTCTCTCTCATACTCTTGCACACTTAGAGAAATTTTGGAGCATGCTTGGAACACTCTAGTTTTCATTGGATTGAAGAAAAAAGGAAAAATAAAAGTAGGAAGCACAAGGGGACAACGAGATTGCTTTGCGGGTACCGAGTTGCATGTATGATTTCCTTGCTAGTTTTGGCATGTATGGTATATGTATATAGTTATTTGGTTAGGATCTATCATTAGCATGGAGGATTTCTTGGATTGACAATGGTTTTACCTAGCATTGACATTTCCTGGATAGCCATGGTGTTGCGGGTTTCCCATTTGATTACTTTCTGATTGGTGCTCATGTTCCTTATGGTTGTGGGTTGAGTTACAAGTTCCTAGAGCCTTGGTTGGACAAACGATTTGGAAGGCTTGGAACAACTTGGGTTGAGTTGCTAGTCCTGGAATCCTTGGCTGGAAAAGCATTATGGATCCCTTGGTGGGTTGAGTTACTAGTCCTGGAGCCTTCGTTGGACATACGCTTTGGAGCCATGCGACAAATGTGGGTTGAGTTATTAGTCATGGAGTCGAGTTTGAACAAATGCTTTGGAGTCCTAGACAACTTGGGTAGATATGAATCCATTGATGGTTAGTAGTTGTTTACTGTGAGGTGGAATCACTGGTTGAGGGTTAAGGTGATTTGGCCTCTAGAAACCTCGGTTTGGTTTTGCTTGGTTTATTCCACGAGATCCCATATTCATGCTTGGAATATGACATGGGGGTGATTGGTTGAAAGAGAGATTTGGTTTAGCCCAATCTATGGTCGGGTGGTATGTGGAAGTCCTTGACTTGGTTTTTTTTGCACATGTTAATAAGAGCTCTTCGCTCTTGTATTTCATGAGTATTTATACTTGTTATTATGTGGTTTTGATGGTTTTTCTATCAATGTCACTATTCTGGTTATATGTTGGTTATAAGCATGGTTTCATGACATATTTTAGTTATGTCTATTAACATGTTTTGATTGGTAAATGACTAGTTATTGAATGCATGACCTAATACATGTCATTGCAGCTATTGTGAGAGGGAATTAGACCTTCTTGGTGATTCCCAGATAAGTATCATACTCTTATGTTCATATATGCATTTATGACTTGTAGATTACATGTTCACAGTGTGTTTGACGAAATGTTTGTCATCATTAGGCTGGATAGGTCAATTTCTTGACTAGGTTTTGCATTAATGGTTTTTTTCCTTATGTCATTCATCATTCTGGAAAGTTCTATCAAGTTTGGGGCAGAGGTTTGGATGTTAGCCCTGAAAAAGTGGCTAAGATTCTTGGGTCGCATGCTCAGAGTTGGAAAATTTGGACTACAGTCACTAGGAGGTAGGGTTATCCATGTGACTAGAGGGTTATAGTTGTCGGCATGCCTTGTTATGCAAGTGTTTGGGAGACCATATCATTAAAAAGGCAAGTTAGCTCAGGGTTTGGGCACTTGGAGTGGTTGTTTAGCTCCAAGGGGTCCTATAACTCCTGAGGAAGGTCGGTAAAGTTGGTTTGTCGATTCCACTTCCTTAAATGTATTTAGGAGGTTGAGTCATGTCATAGTAGCCCTTAGCTCATGTTTACTTT
Source organism: Pinus taeda (assembly GCA_000404065.3). Lineage (NCBI taxonomy): Eukaryota > Viridiplantae > Streptophyta > Pinopsida > Pinales > Pinaceae > Pinus > Pinus taeda. The sequence goes on along the minus strand of APFE030216553.1, from coordinate 11,602 downwards.
GGCAGGCCGGTGGAAGTGGGTAGATATGGGAGGGGTGGTTACATTTTCAGTGTGCATAATGCAAACATGGGTTTCATTATACAGAGAAGTTTTCATTGAGGGATTTAAATATAATTATTAATATTGCTTAGTATTTTCTTCATATGAGTCTCGAGACTCCGCACAATGTATCAATCCGCACAATGAAGATTGCAATTTTTCGCACTCGGTACTTCGAACAATTTATCAAAAATTCTAAGGCACATTATTGATCAACCACATGTGCAGAATGCAGAGGTGCATAGAAAACTATGTGGAGTCACCTTTCATTGTGTCTAGTGCAAAAGTGTAGACACAACAATAACAAAAAATTGTTGAAACAAAAAAACCCTGAATAACAACAAAACATATACTGCTCATTGCCTTAATCAATTAATCACTAATATAAATAAGAACTGCATTGCATTGCAATTATTAATCTTATTTAAAAAATATTAACAATTATGTTTAAACTATTAAGTAATTATTATGCATCATTTTGTTATTCATGTCTCTTTATTATATTTTGCAAATGCGTTAATTCTTTATATTTTACACACATCCTTTATGGATTCTTGTGACGCACCTTAGCTCATTTGAATCCCCTTTCTTAAATAACCTTTATACTTATTCTTTTTAAATCATTTACTTATACACTTTTAATATTAAATAATTACACCCGGATGCGGGTGATTACCAAAGCCATTAAGATGATGAGACGGAAGGGCGGTGGAAGGGCTGACCACATGGCCCCCTGCAACTTCCCCCATGCCAACTTGAATTGCATTTAAGGCACCCTGCAGGTGCCATTTAATGAATGCACAGGCCAAGACAGAGCCAATTCTCTCATAACTATGGAGCCTGCATACTATTCTGTAAATCCTCCCCCCTGATTCACTTTGTCTGTCCTCCGTAGGCTGTAGAGCCTTGTGTACACACTGTAACAGGTAGTCGATGCTAGTTGTTAAGCTGCATTGACCTGGGCAATGGATTTCACCATTCCCACACCAGTCTCTTCAACTTAGCTCAGGTCCACACTTCCTCTGTCCATTCCCTGTGCGGTTCATCCTCCATCCCCTCTGCTAGTTCCCCTACTTTCAACCCCACCATGGTTCGCCATCATATTCGAAGTAGAAGAGGTGGCACTAGAGGTGGAAGCACTTGCTCGCCTGCAATGTCCAACCCCGACTTGGTCTCCCCTGCTTCCTCAGCCGACAACCCCAATCTGCCTAGTTTCGTTGGGCGTTACCTAGGCACCCGCAGCGGACGAGGAAGAGCCTGGCTCCATGGCTCAGGAAGAGGTGAAGCGATGGTTCACACTGCTAATTTCCCCCTACCTCTGCATCCAGTTCCCTATACCACGCAATTTCAATTTTGTAGCTCCCTGAATCACCCTGTCATCATAGCCATCGTTGCAATCACTTTCACGGAAGAAACTAAGCCGCCAGCTCCTTTGGTTGAGTACACTGATGAGCCGAACAGAGCAGAACCAAGTGACAGGAGCAGGTGCAACCCCGGTGAATAGCAAGCAAACGAAGATAGAGCCACCCTACATGGTAAAGAGTTGGCTAGTAGCCAACATGCTGAGGAAGGTAAGCTTAGTAACATGTAGGCTTCAAGCAGTTGTCATGGCGACACTTCAGGAACGCGTGTGGGTGCATGCAGCGTTGAGGGAGCCCATCCAGCACATGGTCGTGGCACTTCGGATGAGGATGACGATCCGGACAAGTGGGCATGTCCGATTGTGGAAGAACCAACCCCAGACAATTGACAACCAGGTGTCGAGGTTGCCAGGTGGATGTTTCGTCTTGTTGACTAGGCAGTTATGGTTAAGTTAGTGTGTTTCCTAGTTGGGACTATGCTATGTCCAAAATGTTTTTTGATGTTTTGTGAACAAATTGGTAACCCCTGCAAGGGCTATTTTTTTCCTTTTTGGACTAGTTTCCTCTCTGGTTGATGGCTCTTATGCTTTCTTGGACTGGTTTCCCCACTGTTGAGGCAGTCAACGCTAAACAATCTTACTCTGTGATGGATGATGCTCAAAACTTCTGAAGCCAAGGCTCTCTGTAACTTCTTTTTTGTGTCATATTAATAAATTAAACTTTAGAAAAAAATATTAAATAATTACTTTTATAACTTTAATAATTATGATAAACCCTTTCTTAAATAACCTAACCTTTATACTTATTATTGTTAAATCATTTACTTATACACTTTTAATATTAAACAAGGAGGGCTGCGGGGCAGCTAGTCCCTGCCCCAGCCCGCATACCATAGGAAAGCCGCATACCATAGGAATGTTAGAAAACTCTAGAAGGTGGAGGTAAGAACTCAGGCGCTGTAAACACGTGAGTGGAGGGATTCGAACCGTTACAATACACGTGAGCCTTCAGAGAATATGCCACGTATCTAATCTACCAGCTGCCTTCATTACCGAGCATCAGAAATCCTTCAGATGGCAGTAATATATGTTGCATGCCCGCCTCCCTCTGATGGCTGTTACCCCGTTGTATGCCCGCCATTCACTGTTCATTTGGGTTCATGTACCGTAATCATATGCTTCAGATGGCTGTAAGTCGTGCACGACAATCATGCCTACGGCTCCAGTGAAGAACTCGAAGTCTGATGCCATGGTTCCAGTCGATATAGCTGTGCCGTTTTGCTGCACAATACCTTCCTCTGAATTTCCCATTTTCATCAGTTGCTCAGTGCATCAGTTGCTCAGTGCATCAGTTGCTCTATATCGAATTTGAGTTACAGAATAACTTGATGGGATGTTTGTTATTTCTGGAATCTGATGGTTTGTTGTTTTGGATCTGGCGGTGTTGGGACCGATGCTATGGCATTGCATTGCAGGAGGAGCGTGTGGTTTGCATCAGTTGCTCAGTGCGCCATTCATACACAGCGCAGCAGGGATGAAACAAACTGGCTCCTTCTTCCAACAGGTAGTTTGATAATTTCATTAAAAAATATGGTATACGCTCCTGGTTTGAAGACAACTGTAAAGAGTGGTTGTGTGCCCGGCAGAGATATTACCACAGCCTTTTAGTCGGCCGGCTTATAATTTACTGGAATAAACCAGACTGACTCTTGCCTTTCGAAATTGAAATGATAAACACCATGATTGTCTTATAATTTATATTATGTGTTTTTTTTTACATAAACAGCGGCGTGTTTCTTTGAATTTTATTAACAATTAGAATGCTGTACAGGGGTCAGGCTGAGAAGGAATTTAGTCCGTCAATAGTATTTCTGTTTGACGCCAGAACCTTGATTGTGGAGGTAATAACCAGGTACCATCCTTTTTCCTGCTTGTCTGAATAATAGGTTTCGATGCAAGACCTGATTTGTATGATGCTTTAATGGCTCCTTAGACCAGGCTAGTTATATTTAGTATAGAAGCAGTGACCTTAATGTAATATTGAGCTAACTGGCAAAATCACGAGCTTTTGAGCTAACTGGCAAAATCACGAGCTCAAGAGCATTGCTTGAATCCCAATCCCCTTCTGTGGTACCGTCTGACATCAAACGCTTTCCATTCAGTGCATTCAATCCAAAAGCTACCACAGCCCTGCGTTCAATTTGTAATATTAGATGATTGCATTGATCTATTCTAGAGAATCAAACGAAAACTGATGCAAATTACAATGTTTTCAATTTTGCTTTTTAATATCTAATGGTTAACAGAACATTGAGGTTATATTTTCTTTCTCCTCCTTACTTACTGCTTAATACATTCATGATTCTTGAAATTGCTGTGAAAAAAACGGAGACTCACATGTGTTGAAATCGGTGGTTGCATCTTTGGCATTTGAACAATTACGTTTGCTGAGGCCTACAGAGATCGAAAGAGCTTGGAAAGTTCTCGGTCAGTATCTCTGGAAAGGTCTGGACTCAAACAAGGCCTGTTACATTGGTTCGGTGAAAGACAGTAGTGGATCCATTACCTGTCAAAATTCAGAAGGCTTCTGGCATCTGTATCCAATATTAGCATGATATGCTTCAAACCAAAGCAAAACAGGAATAACCATGCAGTGAAGATACCTCAAATCGGGCTTCGCAGAGCAACCTTCGAGCTTCAGTTTTGCCTCTGCAAGTTTACAGAAGCAGTTATTTCTCTCAGAAAATTTGGGTGAGTTAAATTTTGTGCTCTCTTCTGATTATCTGAAAATCTTTACCGAACACCGAACATAGCTTTTTTAAAAGGGAGCAATAGTACCTTTGGATGTGTCTCTGAGGAGCTGCCGGCCGAGACTGAGGAGCTGCCGTTCGGCTTTCGCGGTTCCATTCCTCGCAGTTCCTCGCAGTTCCGGTTGATCAACTTGCTACCATGGCAGGTCGGCTCTTATGAAGATGCCATCACCGCCCCAATGGTCGACAGCACATATCCAGCTGCCAACTTCAACGATGGGCACCCAGCTGCCAACTTCAACGATGGGCACCGCAACATGCATGCACACTACGGGAAACTTAGAAAGTTCATGATATATAACGTTAACATTTAATGTTAGAGAATTAATGCTAACGCAATGTTAGCATTACTTTCCATGTTCAGAAAGTTGATTGAATTCCTATCTTAAACCAAGATTTATCCTAAGTTTGCCCGATCCTGGCCTCGACATGAGGCCAAATAAGATGCTTAAAATTCTTAGTGGCCGAAATAGCGGTGGGAATTTCGTATTGGTTAAAAAAAAATGAATTATGAAATATACACTTGAAACTTAGGTTAATACATTGTGTTGTTTATGGGTTTTCGCGTCTAACTAATAGCAACCGACCAAACCGATTGCTATAGTCCCTGCCATGGCCCGGAGGGCAGGGACTAATAATTACTTTTACAACTTTAATAATTACTTTATTAAATATATTTGTATCACAGCTAATTAAATCCTTAATTTCAATGTGATCAATCTATCACAATCCAAGAAAATATTAATCCCATCTCATTTAAAAATTTACTTAGTCCCATATATTATAATTATTAGTTATACTTTGCATACAAAGTATAAAATAAAGTATAAATATAAAATATTAATTATATTTATTTTATTTTATAGAAGTGCCAAAATTTTTGGCTTTTTTCACTACTTTACATAAATATATCACCTAACCAAATTGGGACATCTACATTATGAAAGGGTTTAGTTTGGTTTGTGTCAGTTTACATGGTGTGCCCACATGTGACTCAAAAAGTGTTTTGGAATTGCGTCTTAGAGAATAAAGACTTCTTATTGGGCAGCAAGTACACATGATATGTTCATTCGTATGGTATTGTTAAACTATATTATAATCTACATCCTATCTCCCTTCCTATGCACTTATATAAACTCTTTGGTCAAAATATATAAACAATTCCATTGTATATACCTTGGCCAAAAAAGCATATCCATATGCATGATAACTGACATACAACTGTAAATGTAAGAGGGTACATGAAGAAATGACCATACTCCATGTGCATGACATGAGAGAAAAAAGTAGTTGATAGAAGTGGTGTGGGTTCTTATCATCATACAAATAATGATTTCTTTGAGGTGTTGTAAAACAAACTATAATTGGTATTACTAAATGAAGGGAGTTAAAGGACCACTGGCATATCCCACAAAATGATGATTTTCATTGTGAGGTTAAAAGATACTCTTAAAATATATTCTTATTTATTAAAGTAATTTCCTTTGTGAAAGAATGTGGTTAATTAATTGAGATAAAATTAAGGATGATAATTTTTAACAAAGTAGTTTTCTACTTTAAAATTTGATTATTTATAAAATTATTTAATTAAATAAAATGATAAAAATATGACAGGAATTCAGATTTTATAATTGGAAAAATGAAATTTAAAAACTAGTTTAAAAATAAATATTAAGATAGAATTTATAGGATATTAAATTTATTATTTACACATATTAGATTTATATATATTTAAATAAATTATAAAAGAACAAATTAGTGGATGCAGAGCATGTAAAACGCTTTCACACTTATAGTACCAATGCATAAATGAAAGAACACTAAGTTATTTCAGGCATATGCCAAGGGGAGGAAGCTATGCAATACTATCTGGAATTTGTAGGATCCAGAGGGCTAGGACATCTCAAATTTCAGAGGCCTAGCAGAGTTAGGTAAGAATCACTTTCAGAATCTTTTCTGTGAATTAGAAGGGACCACCATAGTAGAAACTATTAGAATAACTTGAATTTTTCCAAGGTTTGTAGAAGAAGAGGAAAACATGTCTTTAATGGAAGAGGTTTCATAGGAAGAGCTTAAAGCGATTCTCGACAATTTTCAAAAGCACAAAAGCATTAACCTAGATGGTTGGCCAACATAATTCTTCTTGTGCCTCTTTGATATTATAGGGAATGATTTGTTAATTATTGTTGAAGAATCTAGAGGTGGGGAAGAGTTCTACCTGCTTTCGACTCTACATTTACAACTCTCATTCCAAAAGTGGACTCTCTAATGTCCTTCAAAGTCTTTCAACCCATTTCATTGTGCAATTGCATATACAAGGTAATAACTAAAGTGATAGCCAACAAACTAAAGCCCATCCTCTCAAAATCAATCTCAAACGACTAATTTGGATTCTTGGAAGGAAGACAGATCCATGAAGTGATAGGGGTGGCGCGGGAAGGTTTACACAATATTAATTTGAAAGGGGTCATATTCAAGATTGATCTTTCCAAAGAATATGACAGGGCCAACTGGATATTCATCAGGCTTTTGCTGACTCATGTTGGGTTTAGTTCGGGTTTCACATCTTGGGTGATGAGCTATCTCTAGAAAATTTCTTTTGAAATTTTGGTTAATGGTTCATCATCTCCATTCTTTCATGCTAACAAAGGGTTGCTTTAGGGGTGCCCTCTCTCACCATTATTATTCTTACTAGTGGTTGAAGGTTTGAGTCGTCTATTGGAAGAGGCCAAGAGATAGGGTGACTTTCAAGGTACCCTCATAACACAAGCCCTGACAATAACACATTACTTTTTGTTGATGATATTCTCATTTTCTACAATGGTCCCCCAAAATACGTAGACAAATTAATGGATTTACTAACACTCTTTAGAATATCCATGGGAATGGTCATCAACAACAAGAAGTCTACATCTCCCTTCACAATTTGGAAGATGGGGAGGCTCAACACATAAATAAGCTCTTTCCTTACATTATCAATTCGTTGGGAGATGGTCTAAAGTACTTAGGATTTCACCTTAATCCAAATTGTTATAGCAAGGAGGATTGTTTTTGGCAAATAGTCAAGTTGGAGAAAAGACTAAATACTTGGAGTGTAAGGTGTCTCTCGAGAAAAGGGTGACTAGCTTTGGTAAAATTGGTCATAGAAGGGAATCTTGTATATTGGATGTTATAATTTAGCATGGATCCCCAAATTTATTCTAGAAGAAGTTCACAAAACATGTTTCATATTTCTTTGGGCAAGTACCTAGGAACATCATGTACTTCCTTGGGTATTATGGGACAAAATAGTGGCACTAAAGCTCCTAGGAGGTTGCAGCCTCAAAATAATATTCCTATTCTCAAAAGTGTTGCCTGCCAAATGTGGCTAGAGGATTCTTTCCACTTAGAGCCTTTGGGCTACTATAGTTTCACATAAGTATATTACTTTTAGTTCTTTGGAGGATTAGATAAGGAGGTTGGATAAACCTAGGGAAAATATTTCATTGATCTAGAGAGCGTTATTGAATTTCTTCTACCTCATCAACAACAAACTAGCTTGGAGAGTCGACAATGGTTGCAGAGTGAGAATTGGAATTGATCCCTAGCTTGGATGTGGTGAGACACATGTACTTCCTCAAGCACTCATTGAATTCCTTTGAGAAAGATGCATCTCTAATCTTGCGCATATGATAACCCAACTATCACAACCATATGGAGATAAGGATGGAAGCTTGCAGATGAGTTGAGGTTGGAGGTTGGGTATCATGAAGTTTGGAATGGGTGCTTGACTGCTCTAACAATTGGTCACATAATATTGATAGATAAGGAATATGAACTAGTATGGAGCTTCTCTTGAGTTGGACCATATAGTCCAAAACTTGGATACATTATACTAAATGTAGCCAAATCGATTGAGGTCCTAAAATGGTGGTGGAAACTAGTCTAGAAATCCAAATTCCCAGCAAAGGCTTGAGTCTACATGTGGGGTTTGATGGAAGAAAATGCCCCTACTTGGGATGTTATGAAAAAATGTTATAAAATTGAGTTGGGTTGGTGTGCTCTGTATAAAGGGAGTGAAGAAATGGTTGCACATATTTTTATACATTTCCCTTTAACCATGCAATTCTAGCACTTTTGCATATCGATACTAGGGAAAACTTGTGACTCGGTTGGGGACGAAGTGGAAGGCACATGGAGATGATGGTACACTAATACCATCACTTTTTCTTTCAAAGCACTTCCGTTAATCACCTATTGGGTGGTCTGGATGGCGTGTAATAAAGACATTTTCCATGATAGTCCTTCTTTGTTTGATCGTGTGGCAGTCAAAGGATTGGTGATACCAGCACACTTTCCACAGTAAAAAGGAACAACCGTCCCAAGGGTTATAGTGGCATAAGCCCCCAACACCATAATATCATGAGATTTCTTTAATAAGGCATCACAAGGCACAACTCAGAGAAGTGGGGGAGGCTTCATTCTATTTCTATCATAATCACATACCTTTCATGCAAAAAAGGAGTTTGGAAGGGGAACAAATAATCAGACATAATTAATGGCAGGTTAAAACTTGTTACTCTTTGCAAAATAAAAAGGATGTGGACATATTCAAGTTTTTTAGGATCTATGCTTGTGATCAACTGGTTAAACAAAACTCAACAATGCAAGAATCTTCTACTTGTCCCTATTCTGGAAGAAATTTTTTAGATGAAACCACTTTTAACAATTTCTTGTGTTCTCACATCTACAAGGAACATAATTGCATAGTTGGTCACCTCTCCAAATAAAGGGTACTTTTAGTTCAAGGAACTTGGCATTTCACAGAGCAATGAGATTGCAATGCATTTGAATTCTATCACAAGCCTTTTATCAATCATAATGAACAAGAAGAACACCAATGAATACATAAATCATTATGTATATTACTCTTTCTTTGGTCTTTGAGATGGTCTATATAGTATGACAAATATATATCAGAGGGATACAGGGTGAAAAGACTAATTTTCACCATATTGAAGCATGTTATATGCAATGTATTGAGCCAATGGGAAAATGTCGAAACTTGATGTTCGTACAGAATAGTTACATGGTAACACTGAAGAATACACAAAATGAGGTGTATACACATAATGTAATTTTGTATCATTTCACAAATGAAATAAAATTATGATTTTTTCCCTGTGTGTGTGTGTGTGTAATGAGTATAATGATTAAGAGTATCTGTTTTCTCCTAAAAGATAATAGGTTCAAATTTAAAGGGGGTAGATTGTGTACACTTTCATAGATTTTTAGTAAAACATGTTGAATTGGTAATATATTAAAGGAATCTTTTGGTTGCCACTATAACACCTTCATAGATTTTAGCAGTCGTCATTGAGTAGAGGTAGTTCCCTTGTCCCATAAATAAAATAGTAGTCTTTAAGTGCGACTTTTTGGAAAATTTTCCAGTTTATTTTCTGATCTAATTTGTCTAGAATCTGACAAGGACTCATTGAAATCACAAATTTGATGGGTGAACTCTTCACAATCAAAGTGCCCCAAGGTTTTTTGAGGGTGGTGAATTCATATATGCAATCAAAAAACTAGTTTAAATAACACAAATCAAGATTTGGCCACAATTGTTTTCGTCAAATTTCGGCCAGAAATCCACCAGAAACTCCAAAAATTCACACTTAAAGACTGATCCATAAATAAAGGGGTCTCATGCATCAATTTGGTGTTTGGCCTAATCATGACTTTAAAATTAGATTATTATTATTATACATAATTTAATTTGTATTACAATTTTGTTAAGTAATAATTGCTATAGACTAACTCTTCTATGTTTTGGTTCTTTTCTGATCATATTCTCCTATGATTTTTTTCCCTAAATTTAGTAGGGATTTGTTAAAATTACAAGTTTAGGCTATGCAAACTACACAATTCAAGTGACCCAAGGATTTTTCAGGGTACTGAATCCATTTATGCATTTAAAAACATATTTTAAATAATGAAAGATCATAATCTCACCCAAAATTGTATGGTTGAATCTTGACAAAAAATAATTAAAGCATAGAAAAAATAAATAACACCATAAAATATGAAACAAATTGATTTTCTTAATAATTAAAATGACATAGTTTAAAGTACCAGTGAGTATAAATACCATCTAACCTGTCTTTGAAGTTGTTTGTGTTTTATCATTCAATAGTACAATAACAATTGAGGTGGTTTGATGAGATGCACTTTCTTTACTTGAGTTGAAATCCTCAATTCTACCCCATTGTGATAAGGCTAAAGGGTGGACACCCCAAACTAGAGGTCCATTTTGGTTTGCCTCGAGATACCTCAAGCCTTGCTAAATTAAAATTTATTAGTATATCTAACTTTAAGTTGTTGGATATACTCTCAAGTTTTTTTTTTCCACTGGAAAAATTTGTAACTTTCATTATTGATTTGAAAATTACATTGATATCGCTATGTATGTGCTTGAGGTCACTGTGTAACAGCGTGCCTATTAGCCATCAACAATAATAGAGATCAGTTCAAACTTGAGATGTTCCACGCAGGGTCATCTTATACTTTGCAAAAAGATTTACAAAAAAGCCACATTGGCTCGCTTGCTGCTCTATATGTTCTTAGATATTTACATAAATACTGTTATAATCAATCAAAAAAGTTCATAAAGTTATTGCTCTGATGCTTGCTGGTATCTCTGGTCTATGTATGGATGGTGGTAATATTTGAATTCCCGCTGTCCATGTACTTCGGTGACTTCCCATACTCCTCGGTCCATTAGCATGGCCTCCTTGGATAATCTGTCGGCACTCTCATTGTGTTCCCTGTAGATGTGCGAACATGAGATGTGGTTAAATGCAGATTTGAACTCTTGAATCTCATGCAAAATGATGCTGAGTGTGTGTATGTGACAGATTGCAATGTTGTTGAACCAGTTAATAATGATGTTTGAATCCCCAAATATGTTTATGCAAGTGATATTATGGCCCAATGCGAAATGGAGGAGGTGTCTGAGAGTAATAAGTTTGGCATAATTGTTTGAGGCAGTGCCAAATCCTGCTTTGATTCTGTAGAAGTGCTAGTTCAATTTGTGTATAATGATGCCTCCCCCACAGCTCTGCTGATTCGCTGCGCCGTCGAAGAATGCCCACGGGGTGGATTGGTCTATGTGGGGAGGCGGATGGGGGCGACGAATGTGTGCAGGAGGGGGTTCTGGGAGTTCATTGTATGCCGCAATGATGCGAGCTTCCAACAGGTTCCAGTGAGCAGGTTTATCCTGAAAGACGATCTGGTTCCTCGCCTTCCAAATGTGCCATGTTACTATCGCAGGAAGGCTCATCGATTTAGTGCCTTTGTGTCTCCCAGACCACTCAGACCAAGCCTCCGTAATGTTTTGTCCTGCCCAGGTCCCGTT
>APFE030216540.1:4897-42498 GCA_000404065.3 Pinus taeda | reverse complement strand
CTTCAAGGGGACAAATAACACAAGGGAGATGTTAGGGAAGGGACCTTTTGAGGGAGCTGAGGGAAAATATATGAGAAAGGGAATTTAGGGAAGGAATCATAACATAGGGTTATGTTATTGAATTTTAGGGATAGGGGTAGGGTTTTAGGGCTTTGGATATTTTGTTAGGGAGATTAGGTTAAACTGACAAGGGAAGTGGTAATGAGATGTGGGAAAAAATGGGAGTGAAAAGGATGACCTTGAAAACAGAAAAACAAAACCCTGGCTTTACTTGCACTTTGACATTTTTAAGCTAAATACACATGAATTTCCCATTTCAACTTGATGGCATTTATACACATTTTCCATGATCATTTTGCTTTAGCAAGTAAAAAACATTGATGATTAGAGGCCTACCTACAAACTTGAGGATATTTGGGGTCGTTTTGAAGTGTGTAGGCAATTTGTTGTAGGTGAATTCCCAACGGGTCGCGTGCAGGTCTGGACGGGTCACGCGTGCCCAACACGTCGCGCCAGTGCTTTTTTCTAACTACTATGACCCCCTTGATGCATCGCACCTGCCCAATACGTCGCGCACAGGTCTGGATGGTTCGCACGTGGGCTCTGTCTGCAATTTCACCCAATTTCTTTCCAAATCACTTTTCACTATTGCTTTGAGGCAAATGATGATCAAATGGAGGGAGAGGGGGCTTTATAGGCTTGATTTAAATTAATTTCCCCTCAAACCCTCTTTCTAATATTTATAACTTGACACTTTTTCAAAATTTAAATGCTACTGACTTTATGGTTTCCTTTTGTTCGGAAATTGGTTGAACTAATGCTTTTTCTTGAAAATTTTTGCAGGGATAACTTCTGAGGAATCTTGGCAAAGGGGACCAAGGTTGCATGCTGACTTTCGAAGAATTTTGAATTTTTACAAGTTTTTACAAAAATGAGAAAATGACCTTGTCTTTAAAAACAGGGTTTTTAAATCCAAGGTAAAAATTAGCTGTACAAGATGAAATATTTTGAAGAAATACTTTGATAGTCATCCCTCTGGCCTACTGGGCATGTATTGACTTTTAAAGACATGACCTCAAAGACAAATTGGACCTAAACCCTAGACCTAGGACTTTTGACCTTAAGACAATACAAGTAACCTTGAAAGAGTTTATTGACTGAAACAACTTGATCCAGCAGTGCCAAGAGAGGAATAAAGACACCAGCTCCTCCATCAGGGTTATGGCATGCCTAATGGAATGCAATGAGATGACACTGATGAGACACCTACTTATGCAAATGCAAAGAGTTTTGATCGCTGATGGAGGGCTACTAGACCGACTCTAACAGAATCCATTTCCACTATTATGAAAAATGATCAAGTTAAACAGTAATTTTTGGCCACGTAAACAAAATTATTGGTTCGATAAACAATGTATATTATTGCATACACAAATTTCTGTTTCTTAGGGCGTGTGTATCAATGATCTTAAAGCGAGAGCAAAGTGCATAGTAAATGCACAAAACACTTTCTAAATTTTGAAAAAATTTCCTATTATTGTCCACAAAACTTGGTTTTGCTTGCTTAGAGCGTCGTCTGTAATAGATTTCCACATGAGTAATAGTAATAGTCAATGTTTATGGAGAAAATAGGGAATTGTATAGTGGAACGAGATTTAAATATGTTATTCATTGACATACTTTTTTTTCCTCCGCTGCAAACAAATAATAGGTAGCAAGCGAGGGAAAGATGTTGTTTGTAGTGATATGGTTACCTCACTTACTGAGATCGAAGATAGCTTTCACTGGTCGAGAATTTATGAGTGATATGTGAATTTGTCAACAGAAGAAAAAACATATGACAATATTTAGAGCATCGGATTGGCGTGTGGAAAATGCACCAAGAAAATCCTAATTTAATTTGTCCTTGAATTAAATTGGGAATTAAGTTGTAATTCCACATCTCATGACAACTTGTAATATTTAACTAAGTTAATTCAACTTAGTTAGCTAATTTAAATTTGAGTTGGGGGTATAACTAGAGTCATGTAGAGTGTCTCCTACAACTAGGAGCATTAGTTGAGTTTATTTTGAGTTGTATTTATTTAATTCAGTCCAACTGAATTAAAGTCAGCTAATCTAGTTCCAACTAATGGAGGAATTAGTGGGATATATAGTAGTAAGTTGTAACCAGTAGCAGTGGGGTTTAACCAACAGCAGTGGGGGGTAACTTAATGTAGTGGGGTGTAACTTACTGTAGTGTGGTTTAACTTACTATAGTGGGGTGTAACTTGTTATATTGGAGTGTAACCTATGGTAGTGGGGTGTAACCTGCGGTAGCGGGGTGTAACCTATAGTAGTAGAGTGTAACCTGCAGCGATCAGTAAACTGAAGATTCACTCATAATTAACTCATGCATGTCAGATCGGAGAAAGACATAGTTGAGATTGGAGTTCAGGGACAGTGTACTATCAGTTGTATAATCATCTGAATTATACAGGTGGTGCATAAAATAAAAGGAAGGCCTATGAGGATTTCTCAATTAATAATTGTGGGATTTCCCAATTAAATATGGACTAATTCCCAACAGAATATCGTAAGGAAATAAGAGCTTGGTAGGCAACATAATTGGCTAAGTATTGGCTTGAGCTTGTCTAGGAAGTAGTGAGATAGATAGAGATAGTGTAGAGGTTGCTCGGGCTCGAGAAAGGTATTGTAATCTTCTCATATTTTATGATTAATGCAATATACAGATAGCAAGAGTTTTTAGTTGTGGCTTTCCCCAGAAAACCATTGTGTTATGTGTGATTGAATTCTTTCTCTTGTATGCTTCGTGATTTCATCAATCGTTTATTCTTTATGTTGATGAGTAGAGTAGATTCAAGTCAATTGTTTTAGCACATTACAATCTACAATTTGAATCTACAAGGAATTTCTACATGTTATCAAAGCTATATTTGTAGAAATTTTCTACATGGTATCAGAGTTGAAATCACTATAGAAGACGAGGATACGAGTTTGTCTTTTGTAGGAGAAATCAAATTTGCAGTATCATAATTCAGAGCCAGTAGGATGTCATTCTACAAATTGAGACTCGAATATGCCCTTAAGGGTAGTTCAAGCTATATTTCTTAGAAGGACAAGATGGAGGTAGTGTTGGTAGACAACAAACTTAAGGAATTCATAGACAAATATATTGCTAAGCTAACTGATGCTCAGGATCTAGCAGAGTGGAGAAAGTGTGTGGCAAAGGCGAGAAGGATTATCCTATAAGGAGTTTGAGATCATATTGTCTCAAACGTACATGGTAAGTGTGTGGCAAAGGCGAGAAGGATTATCCTATAAGGAGTTTGTGATCATATTGTCTCAAACTCCATTTACAACGTGGAAGGCCTTGACAGACTTGTTTTAAAACAGCAGTGATCACGGGAAGTTGGCACTGAAGGAAAAGCTCAAAAAGATCAAGATGCAGAAGGGTGGCTCAATACCGAAGTACTTGAACAAGTTCGTCCAATGTCAGGATGAGATTGGAAGTGTCAGTGTTACAGTTGTTGAATATTATATGGTGATCCTAACACTTCTAGGACTTCCTAAGAGCTGGCATAATTACCAGGACTCAGTTAATGGGAGGGAGAAGCTACCAAAGTGGGAGCGGTTGTGGTCAAAATTGGAACAAGAAAAGATTCAATGGAACACTATAGATGGATCCTCATCCAAGCATGATGATGAAGATAATTGTGCCTTAGCTAGAAAGCCAAAGAAAGGGAAGGGTAAGTCATCCCATTCCAAATTAGATTCCAATAAGGGAGGCAAGAATAAGGACTTGTCAAAGATTAAAAAATTTCACTATCATGAGTTGGGACATTATGCCACAGTGTCCGCACAATAAGGCCTGTAAGAAGCCCTCAAGAGGAGTGGCAGGTGAAGCACTTGCTTCACAATTTGAGCTAGAATTCACCCTCATCACTTGTACGGTGACATTGGTGATGGATAGTGTGTGGTACCTGGATAGTGGAGCCTCATTCCATATGACCGACAACAAAGAGTTCTTCAGTGACTTGGAGGAGAAGGACATCTAGATGCACATCAAGATAGGAGATGATGGGGGGTATAGTGTGACTGACATCAGTATTGTTACCTTTTAGAGGGAGTCTGGTTCTCCTCTCACATTAAAAGTTTCCATGTATTTCCTAGGTTTGAAGAAGAATTTAGTTCCAGTTGCCATGTTGTAGGTTCATGGCTATGATGTGATATTTAGCAAGGGAAAGGATTTCCTTCATCACATAGCCTCAGGACAGGTGAATCAAATGGAGGTTCGGGTGAAGAACCTCTACAAATTGGATGTAGAATATTGTGCTTCTTTGAGCACAAAAGCATAGAAGGTGCAAAGCCGAGACATCGGTGAGTTGTGGCATAGAAGATTGGGTCACTTGCACCACAGAGCTTTGAATCATGCAACATATTTCTACAATACTTCCCAAGGGTACATTATTGCAGAGAGACACATGTAAAGGGTGTGCATCAGGGAAGTACACCAAAGCTTCCTTTCATGATAAAGGCAGTTGAGCACAAGTGATCCTTGATAGAGTTCACTCATATGTGTGTGGACCATTCTCGATAGCCTCCATGGCCAAGAACATGTATTATGTAATATTTGTTAATGATTTTTCTCGTAAGTATTGGATTTTCTTCATGTAGAAGAAAGATCCTACGTTTGCTAAATTTTGTGAATTTAAAGCACTTGTTGAGAAATATACTGACAGGAAAGTTAAACCTCTCAGAAGCAACAACAATGGAGAAAATGTGTCGAATTAATTCAAGAAATTTTGTGCATCAGCAGGCATTCAACGGGAGTTAATAGCACCTCATAACCCACAACAAAATGGGGTGGATGAAATTAAGAACAAAATTATTGTGGGAGTTTCATGGGTGATGTTACATGAACAAGGCCTACCATTGCACTTGTGGGCTGAAGCATCCAACATAGTTGTTTATTTGAAGAACAAAAGCCCTCATTGAATTCATAGGATGAGTACACCAGAAGAATATTTTTCAAGTAAGAAACTAGATGTGGCACACTTCATGATGTTTGGTTCATCAATCTATTTTCATGTTACCAATGGTGCATAGAAAAAAGATAAATCCAACAGCTGTGTTTGGCATATTTGTGGGGACACTTATACACCTCACAACTATCAGGTGTACCTTCCCTCCAATAGGATGGGAGTGGTTCACAGAGATGTGATGTTCAATGAGGAGAAGGCCATGAGATGTTCCTTTGAGAGGGGATTCAGCTACATGTAGATGAGGGTTTTTTAGCTCCAAAGGAGGAACCTCAGGATGATGTGGAGAAACCACATGTAGAGGAGAAGAGAATCGAAGCACCCACTCATGCAAAGACTTACATAGATGGAAGGAAGTGCACCAGAGAGGCTGGAAGATTGATGCATGATGCTAGAGAGAATGTGGGAGCACCCACATCACAACGTGGGTAGAGGAGGTCACCAAATTTGTACACTGGCTACATGGATATGATGAGAAAGAGTGTAGAGGTTGAGCCATCCTCATTCAAGGAAGCAGTGTAGCAACCAGTATGGTTTGGTGCCATGGTTGAGGAGTATGACTCCACTATCAGAAATAGTGTTTGGGAAGTGGTCCCATGACCAGAAGACAATTCAATGGTGAGTTCCAAATGGCTTTATAAGGTAAATAAAGAAGTATATGGGAGTGTGGAGAAACACAAGGCCAGATTTGTGGCCAAAGGATTCCCTTGGGTGGAGGGAATTAATTACGATGAGACCTTTGCTCCAGTAGCAAGGTACTCTTGAATTATATATATTCTATCATTGTCAGTGCAAATGGGATGGAAGATACATCAGATGGATGTGAAGATAGCATTCCTCAACGATATGATTGAGGAAGAGGTGTATATTGAGCAGTCGGAATAATTTGAGACCTTCAACAGAGAGTCGCATGTGTGCAAACTCAAGCGAGTGTGTATGGACTAAGACAAGAACCCTATGTTTGGTACACCAGGATTGACAACTACATTACCAGGATAGGTTTCACCAAAAGTGAAGCAAATGTGAACCTTTACCATATTTTGGTTGAAGGTAAATTGTTGATTAGAGTATTATATGTCGATGATTTGATTCTAACATGTGATAAGAAGCAGCTAAAATTTTGCAAAGAGGATCTTGCAAGAGAATTCGAGATGAAGGACTTGAGGCTCATGCATTACTTTCTTGGTATGGAAGTATGGCAAGGAGATGGGGAATTGTTTGTCTCTCAGGGAAAGTATGCCAACAAAATACTGAAGAAGTTCCACATGGAGAGCAGCAAACCCATGCAGACTCCTCTAGTAAGAAATTGGAGGAAGGAAGCTGCTACTTCAGGTGAAGTAGTGGAGGCTAATATTTATAGACATATTGTGGGTTCACTTATGTATTTCGTGAACATGCAACCTGTTATCACTTAAGAATTGTAAACATGTGTACATAATCCTTTGCCCAAAGCCTAATGTCTAAAATTGATGTCAAATTGTTTTTAGTCTATGTTTCTTACCCTAGGGTTGAAGTTTTAAGGATGTTTGATGTAAAGTGTATTCGAATTCTATCAGTCATCCTCCACCATCATGATTCCATAAGACATGTCTTGTCTAATCCATGTCACCGACCCTTTCCGCAATTTCGCAGCGCAGTCTCTCATTGGTCAGTTTCGCTGCATAATCATTGTTTAGCCATATTGCAGCGTCATCATCAAGCCGTTTTGCAGCGCATTATGACAATTCAAAATTAAACGCGCTGCGAAATCGCTGATTCGTGCGTTTTGCAGCGAATATTTCCAAAAAGGTCAAGTCCGTTAATGAGTCACCATTCCCGTCCTCTCATGTCAGTTTTCCATACCTCCCAAACGCTCATTAACCGTCACTCCACTAATAGATTTGCAGATATGTGCACCAATATCAATCCAAATGACTTTTACTATGCATAGATTTTTATGTTGTTCGTGAATGTGCATAAGTGACCAGTCCTTGTGATGATTTAATGTGAGTTTACAAGTGAAGCTGTTCTCAAGAGAGCCTATTTCAAGCGAGGTTGAGCCAAAAGGAAGAAAGGATTGAATTACTGTTCCAGTTGAAGTTGTTGTTTACTGTCTGCGCAAAAGTTTCAAAGGAGAGATGGAGAAGAGAGGACACCGGTCCGGGAAATGCCAGAGAACAGAGCCTGAAGGTTTGGACTTAACATTGAGAGATGAGGGTGTGAAGAAAGCCTTCCAGGATGCCGGCTGTTGGAATTTCTGCCAAAAACTGCAGGGTGGCCATGCTCAGGTAACAAAGGATTTTGCTTTAAACTTCACCGGTTTGAATTCCAAAATAGCCATGTTAGAAGTTAAAGTATCTCCAGAAGAAATCGCTACAGTAACTGAGATCCCGAGAGGGGGACAAGAATGGTTTAAAAATTTCAAGTTTTATATGAGTCCATGTAAAGAATTCCTGAAAGAGGCGTATGTGAATGAGGACCTAACAAAGGCTGTGCCTAGAAACTATATTAAGGAGCATTATGCCCTGCTTCTCACCTGTATTCAGAAGTACCTAACTTGTGAGGGAAGATATAATAAAGTTTACTCCTACCACTTCAAGTTGTTGTTGCATTTTACTGGTAAGGCATCCATTGACATCCCCTTCTACTTGTTTCGAAGTCTTAGCAAAATGTGTGACAAAGTGCAGTTGAGAAAGGATGACTGTGAAACATCTCTGTTTCACCATGGTCTGGTCAAGTTGTTAGTCTTGAATGGTCTTTAGAAAATAGGCAGGGATTGGGACTCGTTCATTTTCATGGCAGGTTTTCCAATTAAAACAGGTCTAACTCCACGGCCCGTTAAAGAAAAAGAGCAGTCAGTTGAAGAATCAGTTGGAGAACCCACAATTGCTGAGCTTCAGAAGGAGGCTAAGGAGAGAAGGAAGGTAAGATCAGAGTCAAGAAAATCAGTCAAGCCACTGATTATCAAAGAACAGCCTCAGCCATCAGCAAAAGGAGAAGCCCAGCATAAGAAGATTGTACCTGGGCCAAAAGATTCTAAAAAAATGTCAGGGGTGAAGACAAGGAGTCAAATGATCAAGGAAAAAGGCAAAGCAGTGGCTGGTGAGGAAAGTCCGGTATCAAAGGCCAGCTTGAATGATTTGCTGGAAGCTATTGAGTTTGATCAAGCTGGGCCAAAACGCATTGAACCAATGCACGTTGACTTGACACAGTCAACACCGTAAAGCACTAAGAAATCTAAAGCTGCAAAAAGACTGAGGTTTAACGAGCCAGGTGATGAATTTATTTTCAAACCAAGGAGACCCCTCACCAGAAATCAAATAAAGGAAGCTGAACAACTACCCAAAATAGAGGAGGCAGAGGAAATAAAGAGAAAACCTTTTACAAGAAAGCAAGCAAGAGAAACTAAGAAACTATCCAGAACAGAGGAAGCAAAAGAAAGCAAGAAAAAAGGTTCAAATAAAAAAATCATCATTTCCCAAGGAGGAAATACTACATCCACAAAGGACAAATGGGAGGCAGCTGAAAGTGAAATGGCTAAGATGGAGAGTGTCGTAGCTGAAATCGCAGCCATGGAAAAGGAGGTTGCAAAATTGAAAGCACAACTAAATAAATTAGCTGCTAAATGAAATTGCTGATTCTAAGTAAGGTGCTGTTCCAAAGTTTTGTTAAATTTTGCTTGAGTTCATTATTTTAAAGGCATGTAAACACGGCTATATAAACGACCAAGGTAAAAAGGAATTTTGAAACTAGGTGGCAGAACAGTTAAAATCACAGAGAAAATTGAAATTGTTTAAAACAGTTTTGCAGTTTCGCAGCGCGCTGCGAAACTGCTGTAGGTGTTGTCTTAAAAACATGGGCAAGCAGTTGATGAAATATTCAGAAAATTGCAAAGAAAACACCTAGGTGACATGGAAGGGATTGAAAGAAGCTGCCACAGCCATTCAATATATGTCAGGTGTACCTTTAGTAAAAGGTAAATGTTTTAAGCCAAGTTTTGGAAATTTTGATCATAAAGACACTTTATTCTCGGTGATTAGGGTTTGAAGGGAGCTGCATACGGAAAATTTTGGTTGGCACACCTGTACAGCAAATAAGCTTCCAGCATATCAGCAACATGGTAATGTCATATATTATCTAGTCATTAAAGAATTAAAGGACTTACTACTGTATACTCGGTGATGCTAGATAATGGAAGACCAGAACCGAAATTTTAGGGATATTTACAGCCAACATGAGCAGATCAAGGTTACCAGTATCCAAGGCCAACATGGACATTAATTGACTCATCAAATGCCATCTCAGCCCAACGAAAATGAAGCCAAGTGTCAAAGCTACAAGGAGGAAACAATTTATGAGAAAGATAGAGTTAGAGTTACAACCAAATTAGAACTCTTTAGAACTTCTGTTAGTAGTTAATGTATTAAATAAGTTTGTTGGAAACAGATAAGTGTCATTAGTAGCATTTTTCGAGCTCCCCTCATGCTGGAGGAGGAAGCTCCAGGTAGTTAGACTCTTGTTTCCATATATAGCAGAAACATCTATGTAATCAGGGTTGGATATTTTGAGAAACAGAGTATTGCTTTTGGCTTGTGTAAAAACTCAGTTTGGTAATATAATTCACTGTTTATCTTCTCAGGATTCTTACAGTGTTTCAAATGCTCAAGATGTGTGGTTTGTTTTATCTTTAATGTTTTTTACAGTTGTATGAATACACAATCACTCAGAATTCACTTATGCTGCTCTGACTTCCTGTGTGTATTTGTAAACTGAGGTTCCTATGAGATGATGTTTTGAGTATTTAAACATTGCTACCCTAACTTCTATGTATGAGCAGTGTTATATTTTATTGAATATGATCAACTCCATAAGCCCAATGGAAATATTTGTAATGTCTATCCAGCCAATCTGTTTATTCAATTTACTTTTCCAGAGTTAGCCCTCTTGTCAAAAAAAAATACAAAATCAATAATTTTTAGAGAGAGCCCTCTCGGGCTAGGGAGGCTAATCCTTAGTCCAAAGATTGGTCTGAAACAGTTACACAGAGTCTATCTGATTAGCAGCCCCTTCAGAGATTGATTTTGTGATAACATTTTGGTGCGTCTGTCAGGAGTCTGAAGATTACTCATTCCCGAAAATTTGAGACTGAATTTCTGAAGGTAGCAGAAGCTCAGGAAGGTGTTCGAGACTGCATTCTACCTTGGTGACTCCATTCAATCTTAAAGTTAAAAAGGTGGCTTCGAGAGGAAGATACACAAGGAGTAATCCTGACCCAAACCCACCTAGTCCAGTGGATAGTCCTAACATTATCTCAAGAAGTAGACAAAGATTTTCTGATATACCAGGTACTTCAAACATTTCAAAATCTTTGTTTCCTGAATTTTCAAGAAGTCCTGAAAATAAAATTGTTGATGATAAAATTCAAGAAGTGTTGTTGAGGTCTGAAGATGAAGAAGAATTGATTGGAATCATTTTAGATTTACAAAAGAGAGGCATTGATACTTCATCTTTAGTGTCTCAAAAATATAAAGAAGAGTTTTGGGAAGTTGTTACTGCAGAATTGCTATTAGAAGAAGAGGATTTAAACCAGCTCAAACAGCTTGATCCTTTTGAAGTGTTGCTCAAATCTAAAACTGGTTTACCTCTCCCTAATTGGAGTTCCTTTGTTAGTGGTTTGCAAAGCCCAAACAGTCCTTTTCATACTAGTATTTTATCTTCTGCCTCTGCTAGTCCAAACAGTTCCCAGACATCATCTCACACTAAATCTTCTCCCTCTGGTCATACAATACCTTCAGTCGCTGCTCTTCCATTCATTATGGTTGTACCTGCTAGGTATGCTCCTCTAGATCTCCCTGCTATTTTACATGATCTTCCAAATAAATATGCTGCTAGGATTCCAACATGGGGAGGGGATGAAGATTTTACTGCAGAAGAACATGTGGATAGATTCAATGATTTTATTGATAGGTATGAAGTGGATGATGAAGATGTAAAGCTGAGATTGTTTGCTCAGACTTTCATTGGGGAAGTCAGAAAATGGTTTAAAGCTCTAACAGCTGGTAGCATTCATAGTTGGGCTGAGTTTGAAGATAGCTTTCTGAGGAAATGGGGAAATAGAACTAATCATGTTCAAGCCCTCACTGAATATAATAATTTAAGAAGAGCTTCAGATGAGACTGTACAAAACTTTGCTAAGAGGTTTAATAAGGTATATAATTCTATTCCAGCACATTTAAAACCTCCTGGAGCTTTGGCACAGTTAAGATATGCTGAGTCATTTGATTCAGATTTCTCTCTTCTACTCAGAGAAAGAGAGTCTGCTACTCTGGCTAACATGCAAAACGATGCAGTTAAAGTAGATGCTAATATGCTTGCTGTCAAAAAGTCGAAAATGGCAAAGACTAAGATAAAAGAAGAGGAAAAGCCTTCTACTTCTGCCCAAGAAGATAAGTTTGAAACCATCATAAAAACCATGGAAAAGTTGATGGATCAATTAGCACTTGGGAATACTGCTGCTCCCCAAGCACAGCAAGAGCCTCGATTTAGAAACCCTCAATTTAGAAGGCCTCAAAATCAGCAAAGGCCAAGAGACAATAAAAATCAGCAGGCAGATTCTCAAGTAAGACCTCCTTTTCAACAAAACTTGGTGGATGAAGAAGAAGATCCTGAAGTACCTGAGGAATCTATTCATTGCTTTGATGAAGAAGGGTCAGGAATTTTCTTGACCAAAGAGGAACATGATGAGTCCAGCATGACAAAGTCAGAGGAAGAACCTTCAGATTTTTTAAAGGGCTATCAGCATGCTATTTTTGAAATACAAAAGCAGTATAATCTCAGGAATAGAGATGTTCCTATTACAGCAGACAAAGCACAATTCAAGAAGAATACCTCGAGGACAGCTGATGATAAAAAGGAGAAAGCAAAGGTAGGTGAAAATAAGGTTGATCCTCCTCTTGACAAAAGGGACATTCAAATCTCTTCTCCTCCTAAGGATGGTGACAAGTATACCTCTATTTTTAATATTGAGAATGAGATTGCAAAAATTAAGATATCAATTCCTTTTAATGAAATTCTCAAGGTGGATAAGTATAGAAGCAAAATTGTTGAAATGCTTAATTCACAACCAGGGGTGGCTGATATCCTAAATGTACAAGAAGATAATCCTATTATCTGCTTGGGACCAAGGCTCGAGGATGAACAAAATGAAGAGTTCCCTCCTTTCTACATAAGCATTACTATTTATGATATGACTTTACATAATGCTATGTTAGATTCGGGAGCATCACATAATCTTATGCCTAAAGTAATTATGGAGAGATTGGGGTTAGAAATTACTAGGCCATATAAGGATTTATTCTCCTTTGATTCTAAGAGAGTTCATTGCATAGGTTTGATAAAGGATGTGGTTGTGGGACTACAACAAATTCCAGCAAAAACTACTGTTATGGATATTGTTGTTGCAGACATCCCACCTAAGTTTGGAATGTTGCTTTCAAGGTCTTGGGCAGCTAAAATCAAGGGCACGATGCAGATGGATCTCACATATGCTACTATTCCAGTATTTGGTGAGCAAAGGAGGTTGTACCGTGAAACAAGGATGGCCTACATGGTGAGTAGCAAAGAAAAACCTCAAAATTTTCCTATTTATTCATGTGATACTGGTCTTGGTTCAGCTATCCTTTTTAATGAGTCAGTTGGGAGAGAATTGGAAGAAAAATCAGCAGAGAGTCAAAGTCATGAAGGACAGCCAGGAGATGAAGAAGATGTCATGGGCTGTTGGTCATTATACTTTGATGGAGCAGCAGGGAAAGAAGGGGCAGGAGCTGGAATTTGGATCACTAGTCCAACTGAAGAAAATAAATTTCTGTCATACAAACTTAACTTTGATTGTACCAATAATATGGCTGAATACGAATCTCTAGTGTTAGGCCTGGAAACCTTGATAGAATTGAAGGCAAAGAACATTGCTGTTTATGGAGATTCTGAATTGATTATTAAGCAGGTACAAGGTACATATCAAACAAAGGATGCAAGGATGAGAGCCTACAGAAATTTAGTGTTGGAATTATTGGAAAAGTTTCAATCCTATACCTTCAATATAAAAACCAGAGATCAAAATTCTGTTGCAGATTCTCTTGCTGTGGCAGCCAGCCTGTTTGTTATTCCTAAACATGATTCGGATAGCTATGAGGTGAAGGTCCGCCATAGACCAGTTATCCCAGATAATATCCTAAACTGGCAGGTCTTTGAAGATGATCAGCAGGTAAGAAATTTCATAGAATTGAAAGAGGAGTTCGAGCATAATCAAATTGATCAGCAGAATATGTTAACAGAGACAAAGGAAAAGTCTGAAGTCTTGCAGCTACAAAACAACCTTATTCCTAAAGGCCTTATTCCACTTGAGAAATTATTTGACCAAAATGATGTGTTTAAAGCACCAAGATTGCAAGCCAATGAAGAGGAAATAGAAAGCTGTAATTTAGGTGACTCGGTTGTGCCCAAATTTGTCAAAATTTCAAAGTTTTTATCAGCTGATATGAAGGGCAAATATATTGAAATGATGAAGAAATTTATTGATGTTTTTGCATGGAGCTATGCTGATTTGAAACAGTATGACTCATCAATCATACAACATACCATCCCTATTAAGCAAAATGAGAAGCCTTTTAAGCAAAAATTAAGAAGGATTAATCCTCTTCTGATGCCACTAATTGAAAAGGAGGTTAAAAAGCTTTTTGATGCCAAGATTATTGTTCCAATCAGATTTTCAAATTGGCTTGCTAACTTAGTACCAGTCAGGAAAAAGAATGGAGAGATTAGAATTTGTATAGACTTCAGGAATTTAAACAAGGCTTCACTGAAGGACAATTACCCTCTCCCCAAAATGGATTTCATTTTGCAAAATATTGTTGGTTCACAAAGGATGTCTATGCTTGATGGCTTCTCAGGGTATAATCAGATCCTTGTTCATCCAGATGATCAGGAGAAGACAGCTTTCACTACACCATGGGGCACATTTATGTATGCAAAAATGCCTTTTGGCCTCATGAATGCAGGGGCCACTTTCCAGAGGGCTATGGACATTGCTTTCGCTGAAGAAAAAGATAAATCAGTGGTGGTATATCTTGATGATATCACAGTCTTTTCAAAGAAGGAAGAGGACCATTTAAAGCACCTAGAAAGGATCTTGCTCAAGTGTAGAAGGTTTGGCATTTCTCTAAACCCAACCAAGAGTATCTTTGCTTTGACTTCTGGTAAATTGCTTGGACATATTATCTCTGAAGAGGGAATTAGGATTGATCCTAATAGAGTTAGTGCTATTCAAAAGTTAGATTTGCCAAGGAGTAAGAAAGAGGTTCAATCTTTTCTTGGAAAGGTTAATTTCGTTAGGAGATTTATTCCTAATTTTGCTGAGGTGGTCAAACATATAACAAAAATGTTAAAGAAAGGAGCAGATTTCAAGTGGACAGTTGAGGAAAAGAAATCATTTGAAGAGATCAAAAAGGCACTCTCTCAAGCACCAGTTCTTATTAGCCCTGATTTCACCAAAGAGTTTCTGATCTTCACATTTGCTTCTGAAGATACAATAGCTGGAGTCTTGTTGCAAAAGGGAAGTCAAGGTATTGAACAACCCATTTCTTTCTTTAGCAAGACATTGGCTAATGCTGAACTGAAATATAATATCTTAGAAAAGCAAGCATATGCATTGGTGAAAGCAATTAAGGATTTCAGAATTTATGTGTTGCATTCTCATATTATTGCATACGTGCCAAGTGCTGTTATAAAAGATATTCTTACACAAGCTGACCCAGATGGAAAAAGAGGGAAATGGATAGCAAAGCTGTTAGAGTATGACATTGAAATTAAGCCCACTAAGTTGGTAAAGGGTCAAGGCTTAGCAAAATTGCTGACTCAGTCAAGCTTGGACTGCATTGATATCAATTTTAGCACAGAAATATCAGAAATTTCTGAGAATGAAGAAGAATTGGTTCAAATCAACAGAAAATTTTTGATCTCCGAATGGTATAAGGATGTAGCATTTGTCTTGCAGTATAATAGAGCCCCTGATAACCTTTCAAAATCTAAAGCTCGGTTCACTAAGTTGAAATCTCTCAAATACTTTGTATATGATCAAAATTTGTTTTGGAAGGATGCAGGAGGAATATTATTAAATTGTCTCATTGAGGAAGAAGCTGATAAAGTAATTGATGAGTTTCATAAAGGGGATTGTGGAGGTCATCATTATTGGAAAGCCACTGCAAACAAAATTTTGAGAGCTCTATATTTTTGGCCGACTATGTTCAGAGATATTTATAAAAAGATAGCAGCATGCCATGAATGTCAAGTTTTTGAAGGTAAGAGAAAGCTCATGCCAATGCCACTAGTTCCTATTTATGTTGAGGCACCTTTCCAGCAGTGGGGATTAGATTTTATAGGGGAAATTCATCCACCTTCATCAGGACAGCATCACTGGATTCTCACAGCCACCGATTATTTTACAAAGTGGATAGAGGCCATCCCCACCAGGCAAGCAAATGACTCAGTAATAATTTCCTTTTTAGAGAATAACATCTTATCAAGGTTTGGTTGTCCAATCAAGATTATCACAGATAATGCTCAGGCCTTTAAGTCTAAAAGAATGATAAATTTTTGTCATCAATACCACATCTCCCTTGGTCATTCCACTGCTTACTATCCACAGGGAAATGGCTTAGCAGAAAGTTCAAACAAGAGTATTGTGAGAATTATTAAGAAACTGCTACAAGAAAATAAAAAGGCTTGCCATTTGAAATTAAAGTATGCCTTGTGGGCTGACCGAATTTGCACAAAGAGGTCCATTGGAACATCACCATATGAACTTGTGTATGGAGCAGAGGCTATATTCCCTACATCTCTCGGGGTACCAGTAATGAAGCTGATTCAAGGATTAGAGGAGGAACCTAATGCCATACAGCGAAGGATCAACCAGCTAATAGCTCTGCAGGAGAAAAGAAGTGAGGTGTTTGATAGTCATCAGCAAAATCAAAATAGGGTAAAAAGAGCATTTGACAAGAAGATCAAAGAAGACACTTTTCAGATTAATGATAAAGTCCTGAAATGGGAAGCCAGAATTGAAGAGAAAGGTAAACATGGTAAGTTTGAAAATTTGTGGAAAGGGCCATATCAAATTTCTGCTTTCCGTGGAAATAACACCTACATTCTGCAGGAGGTTGATGGAGCACCATATGCTGGAGGACCTGTTAATGGCAGGTTCTTAAAGCATTACAATCAATGAAAATTCTGCCAAGTATCTCATGAACATTGTATATAACCATTTTATAAATTTTTCCTGTTGAAAATAAATGACAAGCTGAACAGCAGAGCTTAAGCTCGAGGAGAAGGCCCATAAAGCTAGAAAGGAATGCTTGTCAACTTCATGTGTGTTTTTTCTTAGAGAATGGATGAAGCACTGGAGATCTACGAGTTCTTAGTGTACTACAGGAGCACACTATCCCAAGTGGAGCCACTGTTATCACTTAAGAATTGTAAACATATGTATATAATCCTTTGCCCAAAGCCTAATGTCTAAAATTGATGTCAAATTGCTTTTAGTCTATGTTTCTTACCTAGGGTTGAAGTTTTAAGGATGTTTGATGTAAAGTGTATTCGAATTCTATCAGTCATCCTCCACCATCATGATTCCATAAGACATCTCTTGTCTAATCCATGTCACCGACCCTTTCCGCAATTTCGCAGCGCAGTCTCTCATTGGTCAGTTTCGCTGCATAATCATTGTTTAGCCATATTGCAGCGTCATCATCAAGCCGTTTTGCAGCGCATTATGACAATTCAAAATTAAACACGCTGCGAAATCGCAGATTCGTGCATTTTGCAGCGAATATTTCCAAAAATGTCAAGTCCGTTAATGAGTCACCATTCCCGTCCTCTCATGTCAGTTTTTTGTACCTCCCAAACGCTCATTAACCGTCACTCCACTAATAGATTTGCAGATATGCGCACCAGTTCAATCCAAATGAGTTTTACTATGCATAGATTTTTATGTTGTTTGTGAATGTGCATAAGTGACCAGTCCTTGTGATGATTTAATGTGAGTTTACAAGTGAAGCTGTTCTCAAGAGAGCCTGTTTCAAGCGAGGCTGAGCCAAAAGGAAGAAAGGATTGAATAACTGTTCCAGTTGAAGTTGTTGTTTACTATCTGCGCGAAAGTTTCAAAGGCGAGATGGAGAAGAGAGGACACCGATCCAGAAAATGCCAGAGAACAAAGCCTGAAGGTTTGGACTTAACATTGAGAGATGAGGGTGTGAAGAAAGCCTTCCAGGATGTCGGCTGTTGGAATTTCTGCCAGAAACTGCAGGGTGGCCATGCTCAGGTAACAAAGGATTTTGCTTTAAACTTCACCGGTTTGAATTCCAAAATAGCCATGTTAGAAGTTAAAGTATCTCCAGAAGAAATAGCTGCAGTAACCGAGATCCCGAGAGGAGGACAAGAATGGTTTAAAAATTTCAAGTTTGATATGAGTCCATGTAAAGAATTCCTGAAAGAGGCGTATGTGAATGAGGACCTAACAAAGGCTGTGCCTAGAAACTATATTAAGGAGCATTATGCCCTGCTTCTCACCTGTATTCAGAAGTACCTAACTTGTGAGGGAAGATATAATAAATTTTACTCCTACCACTTCAAGTTGCTGTTGCATTTTACTGGTAAGGCATCCATTGACATCCCCTTCTACTTGTTTCGAAGTCTGAGCAAAATGTGTGACAAAGTGCAGTTAAGAAAGGATGACTGTGAAACATCTCTGTTTCACCATGGTCTGGTCAAGTTGTTAGTCTTGAATGGTTTCCAGAAAATAGGCAGGGATTGGGACTTGTTCATTTTCATGGCGGGTTTTCCAATTAAAACAGGCCTAACTCCATGGCCCGTTAAAGAAAAAGAACAGTCAGTTGAAGAATCAGTTAGAGAGCCCACAGTTGCTGAGCTTCAGAAGGAGGCTAAGGAGAGAAGGAAGGTAAGATCAGAGTCAAGAAAGTCAGTCAAGCCACTGATTATCAAAGAACAGCCTCAGCCATCAGCAAAAGGAGAAGCCCAGCATAAGAAGACTGTACCTGGGCCAAAAGATTCTAAAAAAATGTCAGGGGTGAGGACAAGGAGTCAAATGATCAAGGAAAAAGGCAAAGCAGTGGCTGTTGAGGAAAGTCTGGTATCAAAGGCCAGCCTGAATGATTTGCTATAAGCTATTGAGTTTGATCAAGCTGGGCCAAAACACATTGAACCAATGCACGTTGACTTGACACAGTCAACACCGGAAAGCACTAAGAAATCTAAAGCTGCAAAAAGACTGAGGTTTAACGAGCCAGGTGATGAATTTATTTTCAAACCAAGGAGACCCCTCACCAGAAATCAAATAAAGGAAGCTGAAAAACTGCCCAAAACAGAGGAGGCAGAGGAAATAAAGAGAAAACCTTTTACAAGAAAGCAAGCAAGAGAAACTAAGAAACTATCCAGAACAGAGGAAGCAAAAGAAATCAAGAAAAAAGGTTCAAATAAAAAAATCATCATTTCCCAAGGAGGAAATACTAAATCCACAAAGGACAAATGGGAGGCAACTGAAAGTGAAATGGCTAAGATGGAGAGTGCTGTAGCTGAAATCGCAGCCATGGAAAAGGAGGTTGCAAAATTGAAAGCACAGCTAAATAAATTAGCTGCTAAATGAAATTGCTGATTCTGAGTAAGGTGTTGTTCCAAAGTTTTGTTAAATTTTGCTTGAGTTCATTATTTTAAAGGCATGTAAACACGGCTATATAAATGACCAAGGTAAAAAGGAATTTTGAAACCAGGTGGCAGAACAGTTAAAATCACAGAGAAAATTGAAATTGTTTAAAACAGTTTCGCAGTTTCGCAGCGCGCTGCGAAACTGCTGTAGGTGTTGTTTTAAAAACATGGGCAAACAGTTGATGAAATATTCAGAAAAATGCAAAGAAAACACCTAGGTGACATGGAAGGGATTGAAAGAAGCTGCCACAGCCATTCAATATATGCCAGGTGTACCTTTAGTAAAAGGTAAATGTTTTAAGCCAAGTTTTGGAAATTTTGATTATAAAGACACTTTATTCTCGGTGATTAGGGTTTGAAGGGAGCTGCACATGGAAAATTTTGGTTGGCACACCTGTACAGCAAATAAGCTTCCAGCATATTAGGAACGTGGTAATGTCATATATTATCTGGTCATTAAAGAATTAAAGGACTTACTACTGTATACTCGGTGATGCTAGATAATGGAAGACCAGAACCGAAATTTTAGGGATATTTACAGCCAACATGGAGCAGATCAAGGTTACCAGCATCCAAGGCTAACATGGACATTAATTGACTCAGCACATGCCATCTCAGCCCAACGAAAATGAAGCCAAGTGTCAAAGCTACAAGGAGGAAACAATTTATGAGAAAGATAGAGTTAGAGTTACAACCAAATTAGAACTCTTTAGAACTTATGTTAGTAGTTAATGTATTAAATAAGTTTGTTGGAAACAGATAAGTGTCATTAGTAGCAGTTTTCGAGCTCCCCTCATGCAGGAGGAGGAAGCTCCAGGTAGTTAGACTCTTGTTTCTATATATAGCTGAAACATCTATGTAATCAGGGTTGGATATTTTGAGAAACAGAGTATTGCTTTTGGCTTGTGTAAAAACTCAGTTTGGTAATATAATTTACTGTTTATCTTCTCAGGATTCTTACAGTGTTTCAAATGCTCAAGATGTGTGGTTTGTTTTATCTTTAATGTTTTTTTTTTTACAGTTGTATAAATACACAATCACTCAAAATTCACTTATGCTGCTCTGACTTCATGTGTGTATTTGTAAACTGAGGTTCCTATGAGATGATGTTTTGAGCATTTAAACATTGCTGCCCTAACTTCTATGTATGAGCAGTGTTATATTTTATTGAATATGATCAACTCCATAAGCCCAATGGAAATATTTGTAATGTCTGTCCAGCCAATCTGTTTATTCAATTTACTTTCCTAGAGTTAGCCCTCTTGTCAAAAAAAATACAAAATCAATAATTTTTAGAGAGAGCCCTCTCGGGCTAGGGAGGCTAATCCTTAGTCCAAAGATTGGTCTGAAACAGTTACACAGAGTCTATCTGATTAGCAGCCCCTTCAGAGACTGCTTTTATGATAACACCAGGGAAAGTTGCGGCTTTCAAAGCGTGTTGTGGAGTCCATTTAGTTGTGGATGATAAAATAATAAGGTAGTGAAGCATCCTTTCTGAAAATAGCTTGTAAGCAGAGTGTTTGAGCACTCATTAGGTTGTGGCATGATCTACAAGGCACTGGGGTGTCTTTCTGGTTGGAGCAGGATATTAGGCTTTAGTAGCATCCTACAAGTTGTGGCTTGTGAATTAAGGTGTTGAAACATCCCTCAGTTGTAGCTGAAATCTTGATGTAATTAACATTTCTTTTAAAGAGAGAAGAAGACAATTACTAGAGAAGTGTTCGATGGTTTGTGACCCAGAGGGGGTTTTCCACCTAAAAAATCTCTGTGTCTATTGTTTTATCTTTCTGCATTTTTATATGGTGTTGTCTACTATTGATTATTGTTTATAATTGTTAAATAAGAATATTAATAATAACTAAAGAATAACCAATGCTCTGAAAAGGATTAAAAAGTGCTAATTTCTAAGAAATACTAATTCATCCCACGTCTCAGTATTTCCAACACTTACGATGTCCAGGTGTTGCCTCTAGATGTAAAGGATGCAATATTTTCATCTACGTGAATGATGGGGTTGTTCAAGGTGTTCTTCCACAATGAATTAATTAATTTTTGAAATTAAAAACAAAAATAAAACAAAACAGGGATAACTAGGCAAAAGGGTTGCCCAAGTCACTATGAATTACAATATACCATTTCTAGTATGTGAAGGCAATCTCATTGAATGTTGTGTTCAACATATCACAGTAAACAAGGTGGTCGAATCAGCTACCTATGATAGGATAACAACCTAATGGGGACTTCCAAATTATACCCAGAGATACGTGGAAGCACAGTCCGTAGTAGTGTTTTCTAATGCATCCTGTACGATAGGACATAATCTGATATATTTTTCAGACATGGAGTGCCATATGGTAAACCCAAAGGTAGAAGGATAACAATATGATATACTTATGTACGTGGAATACTGACTATCCCCAGAATATAATGTAGACAAGTAATGAAAGCTCGTACGTTTAACGACATTGGAACACGTCTCTAGCCTAGATCTCTGAGTCTCATTAAATTATATTCTAAATGATCCTTAAGTTAATTGAATAAATTTTCAAGTTGATCTTCAATTAAGTTTAAATTTCAAGGCTCATGGTATGAATTCATCTGAACTTCCTATGATGCAACTAACATGATAAAAATAACTCTTTTGTTTCGATTAAGATTTATCTATAGGAAGGAAAAACAAACAATGATGCAGTAATCCAAGATGTAACAAACAAAATCTACCTAATCATATCTTTCAATCTCACTATTCCAATTCAATTTAGAGCCCTAAATGCAATGCAAGAAATGGAAAATTTTCTTTTATTTTCATTCCAATTTCAAATGTAATGAAAATGAAATGTAGCTAGATCATTGACCAAAAGAACTCACACAGACTGGAACTGCAATATGAAAATCATTTTTAGCCAATCAACAATCAAGCCAAGTGTTCACAAACACTAATTGATAAAAAGAAAGAAAAATCAAACAAACTCTCATAAAAAGGAAATCAAACCCAAAAGTAAACACACTGATGGATTTACATAGACAATAACTAGTTCAGAGACTCAGGAAAATCCTTTGGACCAAATCAAAACTCTAAGCAAGGCAGTAAAATAATTTTTTTCATCCTATAAGGACCATCGTAGGTGAAGTATGGGCACCAATGCGAACTATCACACTCACAGAGAGAGACATGTGCGTTGGGTTGCTCTGTCTCAGAATAAGAAGTGCAATGGGGCTATTTTTGTTCAAAATGTGAAATACAAGCCCAACAAGCTTCGAATAAGACTTTCCTAAGATTGATTGTTGTCTAAACAAGTCAAATTGAGTCGAATTTAAGGGTCTAAAATGACTAGGAAAATGAAATGCTATATGAACATCTTGATCCCTAGTATGGTCACAAGGTTGTTATAAGGAAAATTTTCTTATACGGATAGAAGTGAACTTTATAGATCTAGTGGTTTGATATAGAAACAACAATAACAAAAACACTAATTCTTTTCTTAGAGAAATTAGCATATGGAGAAAAGTCCCACCTGGATTCCAATGCAAGTCTTCCTCTTCTCCTTGCTTGTGAACTTTAGCTCCAGCTCCAAATGCTATAAACAAAATCTACAAATAAATTAAAATAGGCACGAGAACTACAAGATGAAAATAGCATAAACTAATATCTCTAATCAATGAGTCAAGAAGGAATTGAAATACATATGCATCAAATAAACGTAAGTATAAGAAAACAAATATTTTTGTATTAATGAAATGTAGGAGAAGATTACAACCCTTTTACCAATCTTAAATATATAGATGTCTTCCACCAAATTTTTCCTTCCTTAGCCATAAATCAATCCTTCAATCTCAACTCAAGGATGGTAATGGATCCTTAGGTAAAAGATAAAACACAAGGGCATAACTAAGAGTCTCCAAAATCCAACCCAAAGCCTATGGGAGGCCATGAATTTATAGAGTAAATAGGTTAGTTTGGCTTTTACCAATATAGGACTTAGATCCACATGTGAGGGAGGATAAGATATAAGTGGCCAGCCCTGGTATTTCAAAAAGAGTGCGGCAACTCCCAAGGGATCCTCAACTCTATTTATCAACCCGAGGTTCGTACAAACTTTGAGGTGACAATGTTATATACACAGTAGATGGGAAAACTCATGTCACCCTCAACTAGGACATTTGATCAATAATGCTCCAAGACCTTTCTTTCTATTGGATTAGAAGGAAAAAAAACTAATGAAGGTGAAATTCAGAAGCTAGCTCTAATGAAAAAAAGGGAAAATGATTTTTAAACCTCAACATGTAAATTATATTAACTTGTAAATGCTATTGAATCAATTTATGAAAAGACAAGAACTACACTACTTGCAGAAAGGGAACTACACTATCTTGCAATCAACCATCTAGCTACCAAATCCGCTTGCAGACAAGAAAATAACCTACCAAACCATAACTCAAGATTTCATGCATCATCTATCTAGCTCACACTAGCATATAAATCAATGTCATATTTGTGCTAAATCTGTGATAAAGAAACTAATGATATTCTATTTTGTAGTGAAGGAAAAGGATGGTTGGAATGGCCTAGGTGCTGCCCTTAGTCATGGAGTGATAGTTGGGGGTCAACCTACTTCTAAATTAAGTCAAAATTGCATCACAGGTCAAAATAGATGGTGAAATAGGCTGTTATCGACATGCTACAGGAGGTTGCTACAAGAACCCTGTATTGTTACAGGAAGGCCTGTAATGCTATAGGAAGGTTGACGAGAATGTTCAGGAGGTAGGAATGATGAGTTCAAGGGATGGTAAGGTGGATGGACATTGGGGTAAATGGATGAAAGGTCGCCAACACCCCGATCCAAGCTTAGCACTTTAGGAGGGTCTGTTTTAAAATTGGAGAGCCTCTCACGATGACCTAAGGGAATGAGATCAAGTACAAAATTTGGGATGCATCAAAGATGGTGAAGAAGTCCATGATGGGGATGGTGAAAGGCACCTTTCTTATAGATCCAAACATCCCTGCAACATCACATGCACATACTCTTCTATCATTGAAAAAATGAAACAACTAATAGTGGAAAAGGTGAGTTGAATTTAAATGCCATCTAATCTATGCCCAAAAACTCTAATCTATTCAATAAATCAACTCATAAGCTACAATAAGTGCATGCAAAACAACATGACTAATATAGAACTTATTCCAAGACATCATAAACATATAATTTTTGGACTATGATTGTAGATCCTTCCATTCATGTTCCCATGGGAGAGATGAGATATAGGTTGCAATCACAAGATTTTGAGCGTTTATGTTCTAATGAAATGAAAAAAACTATTACGCACTCTAATCTAAAAAGAAGTACCAATACATAAGAGGGACCTAAGCCACTGGGGTTGGTCCCAAACCCAAGAGCCTCTGGAACTAACTCAATTACTAATCAATAAGAATCTTCTCATTATCATTGCATCAATGTCAAATAAATCACATAACCAGTCAAAAATAATAGTATCAAGTGCTTAAGCTCGATAGTGTCCTAGTTGAAAACAAAGTTCGAATCCTAATGAGCTCTTTGGCATGTTTATTTTTACAAGAGGGTAGATACTAATAGATCCATAGAAAATAGGAATGTTTGTCTCCCAAAAATTGAGAAGGGTGGATCTTGACCTCGTCTTGCTTGGCTTCCAATGACCTCGTATTGATGATAGAGAGTGTGGTGATTTTGGCTGATTAAGGAAGTTAAGGAGGTGGACAACCTCCTAAAATATCTCCATGTTGTCTACTTCGAGCTCCTGCATTGAAATCATCTAAAAAATGCCACATTTCCCTAATTTAAACCATATTAGGCCACATGACATAGAAAAACATCTTTTACCCCTCTCACTAAGCATAATATAAAAAAATTGTAAATAAATGTGAGAAAGAGATGGTTCTAAATCTAAAGGACGAAATTATGACCCTTATGATGTACCTGTTAGGTTGCTATACCAATAGGTTTCATTTTTCATGATTGACAGTGGAAGGGCTAAATATGTTCATCATTGCATGTTGCAAAGGTTCCATATTTTGTATACAGACTAGGAAAATAAAAAAATGAAAAGAGGGCATGCCTTAAAAGAATAATCAAAAGGCAAGAAAATCAATTGGTCACAAAAGAATAGTGAAAATGAACCCCAAATCAAAGACCAGGAAAGTGGCCAGTCAAAATGCCACTACTATCTTTTTGGCAGCACCACAATGTACAAATAATGCTGCTAATTATACTTGATGGATGGCCCAATAGTTTAATCTGGACCATGGCATGTTTAAATTGCTTGTTGCAGAATAGAGAATGATTCCTGTCCAAACAGCTCAAGCTTGGCAGATGACTAGCTAGGTAGAGAAATGAAGGAGCCCAACTGCTTAATCTGGTTCCTTGGAAGAAATAAGGGTAGATTTAGATAGGAGGGCAGTCAAAAGAACAAGAGGACAATCAGGGTTTTCTAATTCAAATGCACCCAATTCAAGTGAAGAAAAAAATGTTAGGATTGTTAGGCTAGGTAAGTAGTGTAAGGTTGCAGAAGTAAAGGTGCCATTACCATTTGGCTTATCATGAAGAACTCATCTCATTCAGGATGTTGGCACCATGGCAGAGGTTTGATGACATAACAAATGGAAGCATGACTAATTTCCCCCTTTTCCCCAAACATCATTTATTAACATCCCCCAAGGACCTTGGGATCTTCCCAAAAGTCCTGTTTCACTTCATTCCATAACAAGTACCAAGTCAAACTATGAGTTTATTCAAGAAAAAGAAGCCACATTTCTTGTGTAAAAATCACTATTCTGAATTCCATTTCTCTAATACAACTAAGTTTCACTTCATGGACTTAGTTTTCCCCCCTGCATTTTCACCTCACAAAGTCATATTAACAACTAATTTATTATTTAGCTCCTTAAGCATTGTTCTCCTTCCCTAATTCTACAAAAACTATATAAAATCCCAAAAAATCTATTTAGAACCCCACCCCCTAGCAATATAGCTATATATAAGTCATGTCCTGGGGAATACTTAGTCCATCCGGGACTAGTATTAACCCTCCAGTGCCCTAAAAAAGAATGGGATTTGATTAAAATCCTTCGTTGAAATCAAATAACCATGTTTCCCCGCGCTAATGTTCCAAGGTTATATTTCTATGTTGAATTAAATACAGACGGGCGCATTTACATTAAAACCTCACTAAGCCTAAGTCTAAACCCACCCCCCGCTCACATTTTTTATTACGCAATGGCCGGGTCCCGTGCCTTAACCCGCTGCCACCACGTGTCCCCCGCCAGCCGTCCGATGATCGGCCCTCCGGATCCAAGGGTGGGCAGTCGTTTTCACCAGAGAAGAGGCGGAGGTTTAGCGTCTGAGGGATTGGCGGTTTCACCGCCGTACCCCCGCCACGCGTCGCCTTCCCGGGGTGTTCGGAGTCCCCCCCCTATACCGCTTATGACCCAAGGGTGGTGCGGGGAATACCGGAAACCACCCTCCGCCCTATGATGTCACACCCGCGTCACCTATGACGTCACCGCCGCATCACCGCCGCTACTCTGCGTCGCTCCCACGTCATCCACCCGTGTCCAAGCTCTGCCACTGTGTCACTGCCACGTCGCCATCCTCGTCAGCCGCCACATCATCCTTCCGTACCCGGGACCCACCAATGACATCATGGTGACATCATCGCCAAAAAAGCGCCAAAAGTCCCAATTTCGCATAAAACCACGCAAAAGGGCCGTTAATATGTCATTTTAACGACTTATTTTCGGAGCGCTATGCATGCTGTTTACGACAATTTTCCACCAAACTCGGAATTTGATCATTCAAGCTGCCACCACCTGCGAATTCAAGTCAATTGCTCACCATTGCACCAGTTCAACGTCCTCAGAGCTGTAAAAACTAGGTACTTTCCCACAGTTAACCTATTTCACCCCTGTTTTCGCCATTTTTCTCCAATTTACCTGCATAAAATTCTGCAAGCTCTCCTCTAGGCCAATTATGTACTTGAATATTGCCTAAATTCCCTGGTAAAGGTCCTACTCCAACAAAACTCGGTAAACCCGCGCCCTCCTGCAAAATTCATCGTTAAAGAATGATTTTAAAACTTGAGCCTGCCGGTAGAAGTTCATACAGTGGGGCATTGATCCCTTTTACCAGAAATCCCTCTGCAAAGCTCCAGTTACTTAGCTCAAAACATTCTGTTTCTCTCTGCAGAGTGCCCCACAGTTTATCAATCCAGTAAAAAAGTCTGTTGAAACTCTGAAAATTTGCCTCTACCGTAAATACAAGCAGGAAAAGTCAATCCCAAGTATAAATTCAGTTTGCAGTCTTCACTAGTTTCACTAATCCTGAGCTCAAGTATTAATCCAGAAAATATTTCAATATGGCCACTCCATCAGCTCTAGATGTTGCTCCTATCAATGCACCTAACAAGGAGCTTGAAGCAATGCCTTTAGTGGACAATGATTTCCTCATTCAGGATTTTGTTGGAGAGAGAAACCACTTGCAGACCTTCTGCCAGCTAAGGAATAGCCACTTAAGAAACAGTGACATGTATGGCATCTGGGAGTCAAATCTGCCCATCTAATTCTTGCCTTCTGTGAATGTTTTCCCTAAAATAATTCACCTCTATGCTGAGAATTATGACCAGAGCCTCAGAGCTGTCAAGTCTCCATCTGGGAGCATACTTTTTTACATTACTCCTGATTCCATCAATCAGATGCTCAATTTCAAGCAGACCCAATTGCTCTTCCCTTTTTCCATAAAATACCTGTTGGATG
The DNA here is from genome assembly GCA_000404065.3 of Pinus taeda. Taxonomy (NCBI): domain Eukaryota; kingdom Viridiplantae; phylum Streptophyta; class Pinopsida; order Pinales; family Pinaceae; genus Pinus; species Pinus taeda. Next base: position 14,925 of record APFE030216540.1, on the reverse strand, counting down.
AAGGCTCCAAGCTCTCCAGCACTGAGATTGCTACAATTTCCAAGACTTTCATGAGAGCAGACCGCCAACCTACTGTGCCACCTCCTTTCCTGTATGTAAATTTCAATGAGGTAGGCAAGCTGCTTGTAGACATGATATCCTCTGTGCTTGGTTTCTCAACAAGTGAACATATTGATGAAACAGTGTTGGTCCTTTTGTCTGCATACAGCCTTGGAAAGCCCCCTACTATGAAGTACAACTATGCCAAGTTTATTGCCAATAAAATACATGACCAATTGCTTAAGCTGAACAGAGAGGCAATATTCAAATATTCTTCATATATCTATCACATGTTCATGTACTATCAGACAGATTGCTTCCAATGCCCTATCAAGAAACTGGATTCACAGGGTGAGAGGAGGTCTGTTATCTTTTGGTCTTCAGTTTTTCATCATGTCCAGAACTCTCCATATTCTTACTGTGAGTTCATTGACCAATTTGTATATCCAGTCACACGCCTTTTGAAAAGAACTCCTCCTCCTAGGTTGTCATGTGACATGCAGAAAATATTGCAGCTGTCCAAGAATTATAAAATAGGTGATTGGTATCTATACCAAAATCACACAGTCATCAGGATCTATGGTTGTGATCTCTACCCTTATAGGCTCCCAAGATATGTGCCTATGAGATTGTTTGCCTTGGAATACTATAGGCAACTCATCAATTCTGATCTTACACATTTTCATAGTGCCAAGAAGAAATCCAACATGAAATTCAAAGATCGTCTAGGCCCCTTCATCATGAACAAGAAAGATGGTTGGCAAGAGGTTGATCAAATACTGGTGCAATAGCTTAAACTAAAAGGAGTTTTTGGTGGGTCCCTTATGACCCTAATGGCTTTATCAGTGCTAGAAGAGTCAAATATAGGCTGTTAGCCTATAAGCATTGTCCATATCCACAAATTGAACATTATGCCAACCAAGATGAATGGGTGCCAGGGACATTAGTTGAGGAATTTACTCAAGAAGAGATAATGGAGAAAAATGTAAAAGATTTAGAAAAAAATATTGACTTGGATTCTTTTCACCAGGTGATATTCAAGCTACCAATCCAAGTCGGAGAAGGCACATCCACTGCTACAGCCGCACAGACCATCCAGCAGGCATCTATAACAACAACAATTACAGCAAAGGGAAAGGAAGTGATGGATGCACAACAGGAAATAGAGACAGAGCAATAGCCCAGCACTTCCAAAGATCAAAGTCAAGGGCAAGCCCTTCCACAGCAAACTAAAACATCCCAAATTCCAGTCTTGTAAACTCCTCTCAATGAAGAGAGAGGTAGAAAACGAGATAGAGAGGAGCCCACACCTCCTAGTGGGTCAACACAGCAACCAGAGGCCAAGAGGCCAAGAATTGACCCTCAGACTGAAGAATACATCAATGAAGAAAGGATAGAGAGCCAAAGCAGAGAAAGAGAATCCAGCCAGCAAACTGCTAGCAGCTCATTCCAGCAGGAACAAGGTATGCAGCAAAGTACAAAAGTGTCCTCTTCCAGGCAGCAGGGCAAGCAACCAGCTGGTATCAAAGGAATTTTTATGGAAATTAAGGCACAAAATGAACTTTTGAGAGTACAAATTTACGATCAATTCTTGAAGACAACACCCTCCAAGCAACAAAGATTGATGGCAGCATATGATATCAAGGAGGACAAGATGATTCTTACTCATTTTAAGCCTAAGGTTCCAAAGACCAAATCATCTGCAGACTACACAAAGACAAATCTAGAGGTCCTCTCCAAGGACATACATCGCATGGATCAAATTGAACTACACAAGCAAACAGGGAAAATGGTTTATGCCACACTTGCAGACATGGTCATGCTGGCCCATCAGTTAAAAGAATCACTGAAAAATACAAATACACAATTAGATTTGGAAAGGATGTCTTCCACTGCTAAGGACAGCCGGATAAAAACTTTGGAAGACATAATTATTGATCTAGGACATGATCCTAAGGATCCAAAGGGTATTAAGGCCCTTATGAAGAAAAAGGAGGATGGCATTATTGCACTCAGAAAGCAGGCAAAGCTGCCTACAAACATTCACCCTCAAACAGTAGAACTTGCACAAGAAAATCAGGTTGATGAGACTATGGATCTGCTTCTAAAGATGAATCAGAGAATACTACAGATGGAGGCAGAATTGGAGAAGGCCTTGAGACAAGAAAGGGGAGTCAACCTCCCAACCCCCTCAAACGTCTACAACTCTTGGCCCTGCTCCACTTACACAAATAGCATCAGCCCCTCCTGCCATTCCAGCACCTACAATAGCTACATCAACTACAGATGCAACAACAGCAGCACTTGAATCCAGTATGAGCATGGAGGACTTAATGAAAGCTGTCAAGGAGCTTGAAATTCAAGTGACAGAAATAAATGAGGCCAAAGAAAGATTGGCCAAACTAGAGGCCGGTTATGACAAGTCTAAAATGACAGTGGCCGAGAAGCAAAGGGAAATAAAAGCCCTAGAGACCAGAGTAAAAGCCTCAGAAAAGGAACTGCTTCTAGACAAAACCCTGGCTAAGATTAAAAAGATTTTGTGGGCCAAAATTGGCCAATCAATCAATGACCAATGGCAATCAATATAGGCCATTCATGAGCAAATAGAATTAATAGGCATAGCTTAAATTGAAATTCAGAAGGCTAGAGCAGCATTGGGGATCATGCCTAAGCAGGCTAACAAGATGTTCCATTTCCTCAATACTCACACCAAGGAAGAATTGGCAGCACTAGATATTAACAGTCGAACAAACACTATCCTAATAGCAAAGAAAGTGCTGACCTTGAGAAATTTCACACAGACTCTGGAAAGGAAATGTCAAGATATGCAGGTAGAAATAAATGATTTTAGGACAAGAATAACAGCATTGCAAGATAGAGGATTGCCCAGCCTAGTGACTGGTACTGGAAAATTGCTGTCCTTTGAACAATACACCACCAGAATCAACAATTATGTTGAAAATCAAATTACAGCGTCTACCAGCTCCAGAGAAGAAGCAGGACCTCCCTCTGGGAAATCTCTATATGATAAATTGGAGAATCTATTTTTTATTGAGCATGAAATTAATCATCTGTTTGAAGTACCTCTAAATTTTTATAGATATACTGAAGCATATGAGACACTCATAAAGATAAGGAGACATCAGTTACCTCCAGCTGATTGGTGGCAAGCAATGCTGGAAGTACTGCCCAGGTAATTTTGGTCTACGCTTCCTTTTGCCAGCTTCAGATCTCAGTCACAGTACAGGTCAGCAAAGAATCAAATACACAAGAACTACATAATACATCAAGGCAGTGACTCAGCAATGCACTAAGACAACGTGCTCAGCAAACGCAGATTAAAGACGCGGCTACAACCAACTTTCTTGATCCAAAAAGTCAAAATTTGTCTGACAGAAAGACAAATGCCATACCAATATTAACTGCTGCAGTTATTTCTTTCATTTATTTATGTAAGAGAGTTGGTGATGTAATTTATTGCAAAATGACTCATCATCTAGATATTTTATCTCCAGTTTTTGTATATATATCCTCCCATAGAGCGTATTGGGGGTCGGTTGTTGTGAATCTCTCTGAAGAGCTGTATTGTATATCTCAGACATTTTTGCTAATATAAATTGCTGGTGAAGTTCCTAGTTCCTATACTTTCTGAAGGTGGAAATGAAGGACTGTGTTATGCTGCAGAATTCCTGTGTCATTTAATGGAACAATAAGTTACTCTGAACTGTGTTTGTCTTTCTATGTCTGCAAAAATTCATATATGTTTCATCTTCTTAGCAACAGGGAAAAGGAATAGCTTAGGATTTGTTTTAGATACACCCTCTGCTCAATCTCTGTTTCTAAATATGTTTTCTTCAGAATTAGCCATGGATGTGAATTCTTAATTGCTCATATTTGAACTAATTCTCTCACTGTGAATACTGTTTAAGAATTCTTAACTGCTCTTAAACAATACTCCCACTTTCTCCCCTTATTAGCATAGTGAAAGATTCTTAATTGCCTTTCACTCACTAATTTCATAACTTCACCACCCAAACTTGAATAATTGTTCCACAGATGCCTTTCTGGCTTTGCAGCAATACTCTTCCCTCAAAGAAATACTTCAGCAATATGCATTCATGAACTCCATTGCCCAATGGTTAAGACTTCTATGTAATCTGTACACCAGCTCTGTTTGAATTTACCAACCAACCAAATTTAAAACAAAATCAGTGCACCATAACTAGCCTAAAAACACCCGCAATAACACTAAATTATAAAGAGAGAGCCCTCTCTGGTTGCAGGTAGGCTAGAACCTGTAACTAAAAGACTGGTTAGTGGTTACCTCGGCTGTATTCCCTTTGAGAAGCAGGGAACAACCTAAGCGTTAACAAACTGTTCAATGAAAGGGCTAAAAATTGAAATTTCTCTAGCTTGACCTAATTTCTGACCTACAAACAGAAAATGTTGAATAGAAATCTGTGAATAGAAAAACATGCAGATATATCCATGGTAAATGAATAAGAAATGATATAGGAAACTGAATCTGAATTAATATCAATCTCTCCAAATCAAGTTATCACACTAGCAGTTGCATGGAAGAGCAAAAAATCTGTTTTTGGTGGCAGCAGTAGTGCTTTGACCTCAAATCATAGTCCTAGGAAGGGAGAAAGGAGATCAAGACCTATTGTTGGGCTTTTTGAATCTTATTCTGTAACGGTAGTAACCTATTTGAGCAACTAAAACAAAAACAACAATGCTAACCATCAAAAGCAACCTAATCTAACAAAGTAAAATGAATCTATGTAACAGAAATTAACTCATGAGCTGAAGCAAAAACATATAAGCACACAATAGGAGGTTTTGAGCAGCTTGGGTTGGGCCTTAACCCAAGAGCTTCAGCCCTCTGAAATAGATCAGTGTTGGCTCAAAAACTATTTCATATTCAATATCAAAAATAGCAGTCACATTACATAAACTGTTCTCAAAAAGGAACTCGAAAATGAGTTGAACACAATGCTGCACAAAAGTGCGAAAATATAATAATAATTGACTAACCTACTGAATCTCTAAGCCTCCTTATTTATACAAATGGATTCCTCCAACAGTGCTCCTAAAATCAAGGAACTCGGCTTCCTAGAATTAGAGATAAACAGTAGTCCTTCTTTACTTGCTCGGTTGCCCCTTGGAGTCATCAATGTGGACCTTTGTGCTCTGAGTCGCTAATGGAGGATTTGAGGTAAGGGGTCATAAATGAAGGAGACACCCCCCCTACAAGTCCCCTTCCCTGTTTTCCTCGAGTTTTGGCTGCCATTTGCTCATAAATCCCTTGACTTTGTCCAAAATTGACCAAAAAACCTGCATAAGGCACACATTAGACAACATGGAAAAATGACTAACCTAGTTCACTCTATTAGCATAAATATATTCAAAACATGTAATAATCTAATGATAATGGTGGATTAAGTCGAAATAAGAGGCATAATGAGCCCATATAATTACCCATTTCTAGGGCTCATCATCACCCCCCTACTGAATGGGTTGCTCATCCTTTGAGCAACTAATCTAACTCTTCATCCTTGATGGCTCTAACAGATTCCCTGACATCCCAAGCCTCTGATGTGATGTTGTCCTCTTTATCATGGAAACCTACCTTCCTATCCACTTCTTCCCACTGTTTTTTTTCTTCCTCATCTCTTACTCCTTCCAGCAGTCCTAGCAGTAGTAGAGGACTGAATTTAAGGCCAATCCAATTTGCCTTCAAGCTTTGCATTGAGTGCTTATACCGGGCACTCTCCTCATGGCTTCCCTCATCCAATTTGGGGAGTGATACTCCTTGATCTGTAGGTTGTGTGGAAATGTATTCCACCTTCTCATGCAGGCATGAATGCAGTCATCTCCAAACAATATCTTCATATCCTTGAAATGAGCAATAACCTGAGCTTTCTTGTCAACATAGTCAGGGACAACTTGAGGATTAGCTGCAAGGTGTTGGTGGGCATATATGAGAGCCAAGGGTTCTGTTGGTTCTGCTCTAATCGTCAGGGGTTCACTCAGCTCTTTTGCCATCATTTTCTGGATTTCTACTGCCCTTTTCTCTTCATGGCTCATCCAAGATGCCATAGCCATCAACTATAAGTCTCTCAACGCAGCATTTGGATCCCACAAGTTCATGTCAGTAAATGCCATCTTGTGCAAGTAAAATTCTGCTAGCTTTGTCTTGTCCTCAGCTGAACTGTGATCACATAAATGCATAAATTGGCCATAATCTCGAAAAGGTATTGTGCCCCTCTGGGCCAGTGTCTTAATCTAAAATTGGAGCCACTGATCCTTGAGGTATAGTGCATATGATTTGGTTGGCTACCTACACTGTAATGCCTCCATTTCCTAGCTGGCCATGTAAGCTAACTGGGCTTCCTTTTCATGTAGCTGCCTTCTCAAAATCAACACCTCATTTTCTGCCTAGGATTCCTTTTCCTATTGTTGTTTTATCAATGTCTCACTGTCTGTCTAGGGTTCCTCTTCCTCTTGTTGTCTTTTTAATACCTCACTATCTGTTTGGGGTTCCTCTCCCTATTGCTGTCTTTTTAAGATTGACAACTCATTTCCTCCTTGAGGTTCCCTTTCTTGTAACTGCGTCTTCAACATTTTATTTTCTTCCTACAATTGAGCTCTTCTGATGCTTTTTGTATGCCTGACCATGCTCAATTCTTTACCCATTTCTCTCAACTTGTTTTCCATGTGCCCAATGTCTTCTACCCCTTTTGATTTTGAAATCTACATCCATGTATGGGTCCTGACTCTTTCCTTTTCCATCTTGAAGAAAAGAGGGACTATAAACTTTTGTGTGATGATCTTCCCACCTTCCAGAAGGTTATAGTAGGAGCCTAAGTTAGGCTGAGGTCTAGACTCTGGTATCTCTTTTGCCTTGTCTTCCTCCTGGGTTTGTTCTTCTGCCTTCTTTTCAAGTTTTTCAGTTTCTTTGAGCTTTACCAATGTCTCCTATAGAGAGGTCTGCACCTCCTGTAGGACTGCTTTAGATTCCATTAGTTTGATCCTTTCTTTCCAGGTAGAGGTCTTAGGGCTACCTCTTTCGTAATTGATGGAGATTTTGGAGGGAGATTCCTCCCTTATTGTAGTAGGGACATCCTCAATGATGATGGGCTCCATTGAAGGTGGCTAAGACATCCCCATCTTGATTCTAGTGCTCTTTCAAGCCTTGAAGTACATAGATGGTTGTCTCTTCCTTTTCCCCTTAGGCTTGGCTGGAGTACTAAGTGCAGGAAGAACAGTTGTTGCTTCTCTTGCTAGTGTCATAGGAGACACTTCTTCTTGCTGTGATTCTTCTTTTCCATCTGTTGTTTTTCCTGTGTCTATTGTCTCTGATTTTGTTTCTGCTATCTCTGGTCTTGTTTTCTCCTTTGCTTGCTAAGTTTCTGCCTTTCCTATGGTAGCCTTTTTCTGAGTTGTCTTGGGATTCTTCTTTTCAGTTCTTGTCCTCTTATTTTTCTCTATTTTGGTTTTCCCTTTTTCTGCTTTTGATGTTGTTTTCTTCTCTACTTTAGGTTCATCTCTGGTGGTGTCATGTTTCTCCTTTCCTCTCTATTTTCCTCCTTTTTCTTCTTCCAAATGAATGTCCTGTTCTTCTTCATGGATTTCCTTCTCAGGTTCCTCCTTTTGTTCCTCCTCTTCACTTCTAGATGGACTAAGGTCATTAGTGAGAGTTTTTATATCATTTCCTTTGGTCATGTTCTTGAAAATCGCCTAGGCTATAGGGATTGTGTAAGTATGGAGGGCATACTCCACCAGTAATTTAATGAACCCATGGTGAGCCAGTTGGTTTTGAACCCTTGCATTCAACTTGGTGCTACACTCTATTAAGGATTGGAGGAGAAAGTATGGAAGACTATGTTTTCTGGATGTAGGAAGGTCCATCCCATATCTTAGCTCATGTAAGTCTGAAATGATACCCATAAATGATGTTGTATCTTCCTTCACAGGAGATATATTTCATGATTTAGTAACTGACTTCAGCCCATAGATAAGGTATACTTGTCCTCCTGATGCCATTCATATCCTCCACAGGATGTTCATTAGGCTAGAAAAAGGTCTTCCTAGCAACTTGACCTAGTGGTTTTTCTTCTTTGCTCCAGGGGAGCCCAAGTGGAAGACTTGTAATTTTGTTGATGAACTCTGGTGTAAGTTCTATGGTTAGACCCCTGAAACTAACTATAGCATGGGTTTTTGAGTGGGGTTTTAAAGACAATAAAAATTCCTCTATGACTTCCTCATCATACCCATGAAAATTTTCAAATAAAGGCATCCAATTTGCACTGGTAAAGAGGGCTACCACTTCTGGGTGTTCATGTAATTTGGTGGAATTGAGAGGCTCCTTCCTCATAAAACCCCTTGTCATCATGCTTAGAGACTGCTGGAGTGTTTTAGGTGAGGAGGAAAGCAGTAAATTTTCAAACCCGAGAACAAAGGAACAACTGAGGTTTTCTTTCTGGCACCAGAGAGAGAATTTTTAATGTTCTTCCTTTTTAACAAAAGCAATTTGTAATTTTCCTTCCCTTCAAACTCTGTTCTCAAACTTAATTTACTTCGCGGTCTGTTTGAGGGAAACATAATATAAATATAATGTAAAAGATAATAATCATAAATAATAGTTAAGTTAAGCTAATAATTAGGTTGAAGAGGCATGTCTAATATAATTAATATAATATCTTTTACATTATATTTATATTATTTATATATTTTATTCGTTACATTGCCTCCTTCCTCAAAAAGCTTTGTCCTCAAAGCTTGTCGATGAAAAAAGGCTTGATCTCTTTTTCGGCTTCGAAAGTCTTTCTGTTTTGTAATAGGCATCATCGTCGATACAAGTTGATATGATCTTCTTAGTGAAAGACAAAATTGTCGCACTGAGAAGGCATCAGACCATCCCAGATTAATCTTCTGTATAGCATTCTAATCATTGGAATTTTGTAACGACCTGTTAGCATAAGACTGGATTGAGATTACATCACTATTATCTGGAACATCAGTTTGTTGTTTCAGTTCTGAATTGTTCAAATATGTAGCATGGTTGATTCGTCAGTTCTCATGATTCGGATGCTGATATGGAACCTTTTTTGTTTGATTTTTCCTTACTGGGCATGCGGCAATTTTTATATTTTCTTCTGGCGAAGATGTTGTTGAGTTTGCTATGAAACATTCACTGGGGATGTTCATCATTTGAATTGCGACATCCACGCGCGTCTTTTCTTCAACTTCCTTATCTTTTTCCTGAGTTGTGACATTCACTGAATTGGTATTTGTTGTTTTGTTATCAACTTGAATACCTACATTTGATGCTTCCTTCTTGATAAGTTGTTGTACCTGGTATTCTAATGACTTCTTATCCTTCCTAAGTATCTTATTTTGCATCAGCAATTTTTCACTATGGTTTTTAAGTCGAGAAACTTCTTCATTTTTGTCAATAGTGATTTTGTCAATTTCTTTTTGCATATTTTGTAATACTTTTTTACCTTCATGAGAAATTACTTTTGAAATATCCGATATATCTTCTGGCGTTACTGAATTAGGTTTCAGTGTAACATCTTGGAGCGTTATTTTCTTCTTCTTATAAGAAAATGTTAAAAACTTTTTCTTAGTATTTAGAATAAAGGAACCTAGAGTTTTCATCCATGGTGATCCCAAACAATGTCACTATCGTTAAAAGATAGGGTTTGCACGGTGAATTGTGAGGTAAAAGTAGTATCTCCAATATTTAGTTGTAAATTGCTTATATCGTATTGTTTGCCAAAAAAATTCGTTTCAACTATATTTGATTTAGGAATCACCAATTGATTAGCACATTTAGGACTAACATAATTACTTCCTTCAGTAGGACTGATAGAGATTATGATGTCTCTTCCTGCGAGTGATCCTTTGATGTTAAATAGTGTGTGAACACATGTACTACGGGTTTCAGGAAACCTTTCATTACTAGTCTCCATTTTTTCCTT
>APFE030216529.1:0-12437 GCA_000404065.3 Pinus taeda | reverse complement strand
CACATACACAATACGAACAATACATAATGCATTGTAGAATATACAATATCCGCATACACAATGTGAACAAGCATTATAGAAGGTAAATAATATGGATTCTGAGTATCATTGTTTTTGTGTGAATTGTATAAGATTCCATATTTTGATAATAACATCAAAAGAATTATGACCTTATCTTTTCAACCTGATTTTTGAGTAAGATAAATATTTCTTTTATTTAACTTTTATCTGAGATAAAATAAAATAGAAATTGTGGTTGGAGTAGTACCAATCATGACCATATTTTCAAACACACATTTTAACTAGATAATATTTTTCATTTTGTTTTTCTTTGAAGAAATGAAAGTGAAGAAAATAGAGATAGGATTACCACTTTATTATTATTATTCCATATAACATCATCACTTATGTACTCCAGCAAACACCTCAAATTCCCTTTACTCAAATTTAAAATTATTATTGTCAATAAATCATCCAAAAGTTGATGATAAAGTAATATGTTTCCAAACATTTCAATTTCTTTTCTTAATGCAAATTAGAAAACGCAAATGGAATGATTGGATTATGTTATTGCAGTCAAGGATTAATAGAAAAGTGTGGGATGTGTGGCTTTACATTGTACTCTTAATGATGTCTAGCTTGCAATCAAGTATTCATAGAAAATTGAGGATAAGTCGCAATCAAGTATTCATAGAGAATTAAGGAGTGGTCGCAAAATATCATGTGATAAAATTCCCCACCTTTATTATTATTTCATTACTTTATTTTGTATGGTCCAAAGAGAAAATTCCTTCTTGGAAGATCTTAATGATTATGTGCTTGATTGCTTCTCAAAATAATAGAAATAAAAGCAAGTGATAGACTTTGGTCTTCTTGGCCCCACCACTCAGACTTTTAATTATTAACTCACTCATTCACACTTCTATGTTGAGTTAAATTTGGATTGTATTTTACAGACATATTTAATGTTTACATTACACATATGGGGATGGTTACATATCAAGGTTACTTTAAATGAATTGGATTTCTCCTTATATGTTTTAATTCCCATAATATGAGGATAATGAAGTTTAAGAATATCAAAAGTATTTATATAATTATATTTTTTAATATTATATTATTTTAATTTTAAAGTATTTAAATTTGATATTTGTTTATTAATTTAGATTAAATATTTATTATAATTTAAAAAATTGGTTTTAAAAGTAGTTTTATAACTTTAAATATTACTTTAAATTAGCTATGTGATTAGTTTTGGAGTTGTTTGATTTGAGAACATGGAGATATTTTTTTTGGAATAGATTAATACAACTACTAAATATTCTTGAAAAATTGACTTAATTTTGTATTTTAGAGAAGATATCCTAAATATCAATAGTGAATTGCATTCAAGGAATCACAAAAAAAAATCACCTCCTAGATTCCCAAATTCACAATTTGCCTTAAACCCTGATATAAGACATGTTTCAACAAAATTGACTCGCCAGTCATTAATTTGCCCCATACTATTGATATTTAATATTTACCTCCAACATATATCCAAATTATAAAAAATTTACATTTGATTCTAGATTCAAATAGATGGCAAAATAATTTAACCATATATATAATATCCAACATACCAAGTGATAAACATTTCCTTGTCAAATTCCAACTTCGTTGGAATTCCCCACCTTCATTATTATTTCATTACTTTATTTTGTACCACCCAAAGAGAAGATTCCTTCTTGGAAGACCTTAACCACTCATAATTTAATGTGTCCTTGCTTGTTTGTTTCTCAAAAGAAAAGAAATAAACACAAGTGATGGATTTTGGTCTTAGAGTTTTCATTATTAACTTTTTACTCAATCACACTACTTTTTTGAGGAAGAAAAAAAATAAACACCCATTAAGTCCACTGTCCCAAAAATTGTAGGACGGTTGGTCCACCCATTAAGCCCACTGTCTCGAAAAGTTCGGTCATGTGGCACACCTATGAACGCGTAGGGGATGAGATTATAGGGCCTAACTCCAAGCCCCTTTTTTTCTACGGTATGGTCGAATGGGCACATATGTGTCCTGGGCTGGTGCCCTATGGTCTGTCCCCCTCCGTGTTCACATGGTTGGTTCTATGAGGGGTCATGTGACCTAGGGCTGGCTCTTAGGGGCTAACCCCTTTTCATTATCTGCTCGCGGTCTTGGATTCGCTCTGGTGTATGGTTTATATGAGGGTGTTGTGACCATGGGGATCGGGCTAAGCCCTGGCCCTTGGTCCCACCCCTTGGTTCCAAGGGCGTGGGGACTAGGGCTGGGGCTTAGCCTTGGCCCCAACTGCCAACATACAATTCGTTAAAATTTAAATGCCACCCCAATCCATAGCCTATTAAGAAACATGTGCATGGCACGTTGGTGCTACCAGGTCACAGGTTCGATCCCTTAGAGGTCAATTTGGAGCCAAACAAATCTTAATGCCTTGTTTCGAGGCTAGGTGGTAGCCAACCATTGGCCCACATGGCCCTCCTTCATTGGCCGAAAAATGAACCCCAACCAATCAAATTACACCTTCACGAACCAATAAACAAGTGAAACTTATCAACATACAATTGGCCAAATTATACACAGACATCTACCCAATCACTTGCCTAGTCAGCGTGTGGACTGCTAACTAGGTGTACCCGCAACTTCAATTTTTGAAGTTTTAGTTGTTTAACAAATTGACCAAAACACGATATCGGGAGCACGCGATATCAGTTTTGAGTGAAACGAGTTGTGTTGGATACAGATCACTAAGATCTATCCAATCATATTGGTTTTGAGCATTTTTTAGCATTAAATTGATTGCTTGGGTCACTCCTCCCCATTGGAAGCTTTTCGACCTCCAAAAGACTACTTTCAGTCAACAAATAGATGAGGGTGCAGGTCCCTCACCCTTCCAAACTCACTCCATTTATCTTTGCTTGGATTTGTGCCTTTGAGACAAACACGAAGGTAATCCACATTTCCTTGTTTTGAAGTTCTTGTCCTCTGTCAAGGATGGTATCTTGTTGCAATTCTTCAATGAATTTTGGTGAGAAATATTCTATTGATGGAATTTGGACATGCTCTCCTTAATCATCAATCAAAGGAGGCTCATATAGTCTCAAATTTGCAACATTAATAAATACATACATTTTCATATAAGGAGGTGAATCCGAACCAAAGGCATTGTTACCAATATTTTTTAGAATCTTAAAATGTTCATACCTTATTGGTTTCAACTTTTTGCCTTCTCCTTTAAGACTCTCTTTGCTAATGTAAGCCAAACTTCATCTCCAACTTGGAAACTATGGTCATTACGATGCTTATCATGCCTTGTTTTGTACTTAACTTGACTCTTTTCTAACTATTCTTGAACCATTTGATGCACCAATTGAACTTGCTCAATGAACCACTTGGACTTATCAATGTCACTATGACCATCAATAGAAACATCCTTCCCAAGGAGATTTTGGTAAGTAACCAAAACATGCCTCAAATGGATATGTTTGAGTCGATGAATGCTTTTCTCGATTAGAAGCATGTTGAATGTAGTGTAATTTTTCATCCCAAAGCTTGGGATGTTTTCTGCAATAATCTCAAAGAAGATGTACTACGTTATGTTCACCACGTCTCTCTGACCATCTGTTTTTGGATGGAACATTGTGCTCTTTTTCAACTTGGTGTCCATGAGTGTCCATAATCTTGAACAAAAGTTCCTGAAAAATCGAGAATCTCAATAAGAAATAATGGATTTGGGCAGCCAAAAATGTACCCATACATGTTGAAACAACATTTGTGTAGTTTGTTCAGCTGTAACCTGCTTCTTACAAGGCATCAAAGTACACATCTTGTTGAAACAATCCATCACAACATATTTAAGATAATCATGATTCTTTTTAGACATAGGCAATCCTCCTACAAAGTCCATAAAGACGCTTTCCCAAGGACACGAAGGAACTAGAAGTGGAGTATACAATCCTAACTTTCTATTGTTAGGCTTACTTGTAGCACATAAATAACATCCTCTTATATATTGTGATACACTTTCATTCATTCTTGGTCAATAACAATATCTTTGTAATTGTGCCACTGTCTTGCCTACACCAAAATGGCCAGCAATAAGAGAAGTATGCATTTCCCTTATGATGTTGATTCTTTCATCCTATGGAATGCATAACTTGCCAAGATGATGCAAAATTTTATCATGCACGTGTGAATCCAATTCCACTACTTGGTTGTCTTGACACAAAGTTGCATATACATCTTTTAAATTCTTCATCTAAAGCATATTGCTCAACATAGCTCTCATGCATTATAGAATTATGCTTAAAAATAATTGAATCACTAACAATTGGTTTAGAAAGCATGCCAACAACCTTGTTATAGATACCTTTCTTATACCTTATCACCAAACATATTTTTTGCAAGAAACCCATCCATCTAAAGTGCCTCACTTGCTATAGCTTAGTTTGTGATTGAAAGTATTAAAATGTTTGATGATCGGTGTGAATGATAGTTTCCTTTCCCATAAAATAGTGTTTCCACTTTTTCACACTTTGTACCAATATTCCTTGTCATAAGTAGGAAAGTTAACTATTGCACCATTAAAAGTTTCATAATGGTAACATATGGGCTTACCATATTGCATCAAGACCACTACCATGGCATAGTCACTTGAATCTATTTGTATCTCAAATGGTTGTCTTAAATCAGGAAGTGAAAGAAATGGAGTTGTACTGATTCTCTTCTTCAATTCATCAAAATATTTTTGTTGCTAGCCTCCCCATTAAAAAACTTGCTTATTGCTTGTCAAGGCATGTAATGGAGCTACAATTGAAGAAAAGTTAGAAATAAAATTTCTCCAAATATCCCAAAAAGCTTCTTACCTCAGTTGCATTAGTGGGCTTAGGCCAATAAGCAATGACTTTTACCTTTGAGGGATCTATTTTCTATTCACCCCCTCCAACAATATGTCCCAAATAAACTAATGAGGTCTTCCAAACTCACATTTAGACATCTTTAAAAACAAATATTCTTTCTTCAAGACATCTAAGACATGTTTCACATGCCTGACATGTTCTTCACGAGACTTGCTGAATATCAATATTTCATTAAAGTAGACAATTACAAAATCATCAAGAAAAGGCCTTAAGGAATCATTCATAACTCACATGAATGTTTCAGGTGAATTACAAAGCCTAAATGGCATAACCAACCATTCAAACAAACCTTTCTTTGTTTTGAAAGCTATCTTCCATGTGTCTCCTTCAACAATCTTAATATGATGATAACCACTTCCCAAGTCCAACTTAGTGAAATACACAAAATATTTCAATTGATCAAGAAAATCATCAATTCGAGGAAGAGAGTAATGATTCCTCACCGTTAACTTGTTCAAGGCTCTGAAATATTCACACATGCGCCATGTACCATTTTTCTTTGGTACTAACATAATTGTTGACCCGCATGGCGATGTGCTTGGTTTGATGACCCCTTTGTCATGCAAATCTTTTATTTGTCTTTAATCTCTGCATTCTCCATAACTGACATCCCGTGCATGCCAATGTTTGGAAGAGGACAATCTTGTTGCAATTGGATCTCATGTTGGATACGTCTTTTAGGAGGCTATCCTAATTTGAAAGGGAGCATATTAGTAATGTTGTGCTAATTCCCCATTCAGAATAAAACCCAAGATGCTTATCATTTTCTTATCAAGTCCTTAAGGATTCAATATTTTTGCTTAATTAACTGATTACCATGAGAGTTTCTTATGTAAATGTTAGAAACAATTTAACATAAAACATATACTGAACAATAGCAAAATAACATGAAAGAACATCAAAATACAACACACAACAAGCACATGATAAAGGAGCTCACCCTTCCTAGGATACGTCTCCTTGGTCCAACTTCCAATGGCTTGGGCCTCTCTATTATGCTCAAATTACAAAAAAACTATGTTTACAATGCTCAGATGCCTCTGAAACCTGTGTCAATGAGTTTAGAATACTAAAAAATGGCTATCTAGCCTCTTTTCGTATCCCATTTGGATAAGAACTGAAGACGTTATGACTTCTCCTAGTTATCCCATTATTTGTTCCCCAAAATGCTCCAAATCCGACCAAAAACCACATTTCCGCTCCTAAATCCACCGACGGAGCGAGAAATTTGCCGCACCGTGAACCATAACCTATCGCTCTTATCTCAAATCGACGAGTGTTTGCAAGCGAAAGGTCTTGTTAACACAACAAAAATTTGCAATTGAGAAATCAACGGACCTGACGGGAACTTAAACTGGTATATATAAAATCCAGCGTCTATGGTCTTATCGCTCATCACAATTGGTGCGGGAACATAATCAGTGATATGGCGGACCTACCGGCACATTAAACTGTAACATATGAATTATCGGATCTAGAAACCCGATCGAAAATCGCAATCGATGCTTTCAATTGGTAGATACCAAAACCTATACCACTGCGATATCAGTGGACCCGCCGAGCTATGAGATATAGTGTATAACATATCACGTCTGGGGACAAATCGCAATAGGCATTATCAGCAGTGAAAAACACACGCACACACACACACGCACACACACACACACACACACACACACACACACACACACATATTGGTGGGTACTGGGTGCGATATGCGATTGCGATATATTGCATCGCAACCTTGACTGCGTTGGGGGCCAATTCTTAACATTATGACGCATGTGATTATGATCGCATCACATTGCAATATGCTCTGCGCCGAGGGCCAATTATTTAACCAGAACCAATTATCACTACGATATGCGATATGTGAGGGCCAATGGCGGGCTGCCACTTGGTGCCTCCTCATTCGCTGAAGACCTTGCCACATCATCCCAATCCTTCCATGGAGACAAGT
Organism: Pinus taeda; assembly: GCA_000404065.3. Lineage (NCBI taxonomy): Eukaryota > Viridiplantae > Streptophyta > Pinopsida > Pinales > Pinaceae > Pinus > Pinus taeda. Next base: position 5,539 of record APFE030216529.1, on the reverse strand, counting down.
CAAACTTGAAATTTGACTTGCTCTAACTTCTGCATATGGACTCGGATTTGAGTGTCATTCACACCATTGGATTCAGAATGACGAGCTCTTCAATCTAAAGTTGAGTGTGACAAGATTCTAACACTTTGATTTTTTAGCATAATTCTGAGCACCTGATCACCCTTCCCCACTGGAAGCCTTTTGGACCCAAAAATATTTATATTTAGTTATTGAACAGATGAGGGTACTAGTCCCTCACCTTTGCCACTTCAATCCATTTGAACTTTGATGGATGTGTTCCTTTGAGAATCACGATCACTTACAAGAGAAGTAGGCAATTGAAAACGAACCCATACATTTTGAAAGAAAATTTGAGCTATTTGTTCAGGAGTAATTTTCTTTCTACAAGGCATTAATATGCACATCTTGCTGACCCTATCCACAACTACATACAAATAATCATGACCTTCCTTTGTTAAATGAAGACCTCCTACAAAATCCATAGAAACACTCTCCCATGGACGTGAAGGTACTGCAAGTGGTGTGTAGAATCCTAGCTTCCTGTTACTAGGTTTACTGACTACACACAATGAACAACCTTTGACAAAACATGACACACTTTCAAGCATACGAGGCCAGTAAAAATACCTCTGAAGATTTTCCACTGTTTTACTTACACCAAAATGTCCATCAATAAGAGAAGTGTGCACTTCCCTTGTGACATTTATGCTCTCTCCTCGTGGAACACAAAGTTTTCCCAAATGATACAACAAATTATCATGCACATGGTAGTCTAATTCCTCAACTTGGTGGCCTTGACTCAGATTTAAATATACCTCTTGAAAGTTAGAATCATGTGCATATTTCTCAACATAACTTTCAGGCAAAACATAATGACTCTTGAGTAAAATGGTTGCATTAAAAATCAGTTTAGAAATCATATCATCAACTCTGTTATAAATACCTTTCAGGTAAATCATTACCAAGTATAATTGCTGTAAAAATCCCATCCAATGAAAGTGCCTTGATTGCTGCAATTTTGTTTGATATTGCAGATATTGAAAAGGTTGATGATCGGTGAATAATGGTTTTCCCATTAAGTAATGCTTCCATTTCTTCACACTTTGCACCAATGCATAAAGCTCTTTATCATACATAGGATAATTAATAACAACACCATTACACATTTTAGAATGAAATGAAATGGGCTTACCATGTTGTAAAAGAACTGCACCCATGGCGTAGTCACTTGCATCTATTTGTATTTCAAATCCAACAATGTTAAAACTGGCACTGAACTGATCTTTTGTCTTAAAGCATCAAATGCTTTTTGTTGTTTTCCTCTCCAATGGAGGACAAACTTCACACTGGTCAAAGCATGTAGTGGAGCTGCTACGGAAGAGAAATTGGCAATGAACTTCCTCCAGTACTGCGTTGCTCCTAGAAAACTCCTTACTTCTGTGACTGATTTGGGTATTGGCCAATTCACAATGACCAAAACTTTAGAGGGGTCAATCTTCAACTCACCTCCTCCAACTATATGGACCAAATAAAATAAGGAAGTTTTCCCGAATTCACATTTAGACACCTTCAGAAATAACTGTTCTTTTCTCATGACATCTAAAACTTTCTTCACATGCTTGACATGCTCTTCTCATTATTTGTTGAATATCAAAATATCATCTAAATAGACAATTACAAACTCATCAAGAAAGGATCTTAAAACATCATTCATAACTCTCATGAATACAGTTGGAGTGTTGCAAAGACCGAAAGGCATAACCAACCACTCAAACAATCCCTGTTTAGTTTTAAAAGAAGTCTTCCAAATATCCTCCTCAGCTATTCTAACTTGATGATATCCACTTCTCAAGTCTAATTTAGTGAAATATTTTTTATTCTTTAACTGATCTAGAAAATCATCTATTTTGGGGAGTGGGTATCGATTCTTTATGGTAATTTTATTCAAAGATCAATAATCTACACACATGCGCCAGGCTCCATCTTTCTTAGGTACCAAAACAATTGGTGAACCACATGGAAAAGTAGAGGGATGAATTACACCTTTATCTAACAATTCCTGAACTTGTTTCTTAATTTCTAAACTTTCCAAAATTGACATTCGATACATATCGATATTTGGGAGTGGATAGTCTTGTTGTAGCTGAATTTCGTACTGAATTCCCCTTTTGGTGGCAATCCCTTTGGTTCTTGAAACATGTCTTCATATTGATTTACCACATCAACCAATTCAGCCTTTATCTTCATGTCACAACGTGAAAATGATTCATGCTCTGTATCATTCTTCTGCTTGATCACAAGGAGCACGAGACTCTTGTTGGAATTGACCAGTCACTTCATTTTCCCTGCGCTTGCCAAAGACAGATTAAGATTTCTGTGATGGGCTCTCATAATATACTCCACTCCATCTTTGAACAAATGATATTCGTTCTCATATATATGGAAAACAACTTTCCTATCATATAAATACGAGATTCCCAAGACAATCCCAAAAATATCCAATGGCACAACATCTAATTCAAATTCATCAACGAAATTAGCAGTGATTGCAAACCTGAAAATGCATTTCCGTGTGAACTGAAAATTGGCATCGTTGGTTATCCAACCCAACGGATATGGTTTATGACAAGGCACGGTTTTGAAATTCAACTTCTTGACCAAGTCTATAGAAATTAAATTTGCTTGGGATCCACTATCAAACAACGTATCAATTTTGGTGTTTTGGAAATAACTTGGATATGGAACAACTCTATTATGTTTTCCTCATTTGAAACATTATTGGAGTTATTTTTTGCATTGGTGCTTGCCATAGCTTCCTATTTTCTTGTCTTTGCCACGACTTTCCCTTTAGTGATTGTGGCTGCAATATTCATTTCATCACCTGAGTCAGAACCCAAGTCTTGATGTGCAACAACATTTGTCCTCTGTTTCCCTTTATTATTATATTTCTTCGGTCATAATTCTAGATGAAGCTTCCAACAATGCACTTCATTGTTGCCCTCTTTGGAATAATTCTTGCACATAGTTTCTCCCCTTCTTTCTTAATAGAAGAATTTTTATTCTTCTTTGCTTTTAATTTCTTCCCTTTCTCACCACTCTGGAATGACTTCTTCTTACCTTATTCTTGTACAATTTTCCTTCTTGCTTCGAGGTGTGTATCTTGAACATAGACCTCATCAAGATTCGTGGGACTAAACATAAGAATTGTATGTCAAAGATAGCTATGCAAACATCCTATGTATTTCAACAAGGTATCTTGTGACTATAAGTCTACTCCTAGCATAAGAGCTCTTCTCCTAAGATCTTGAGTATGCTCTTGCACATTTTGACCTTTTAATTGTCTAAAATTTTTCCAATTCATGATATCTTTTTTCACATGAGGTAAAGGGTAGAATTTTATTTTTATAATGACAATGAAATCAGGCCAAGTAATAGAGATCTTACCATGTTTTTTGATATTGTATTGGGTCCTTTCTTCCCACCAAATGAGTGTTGCACCCTCCATTCTCAATGAAGCCAACTAAATTTTGATATCATCCTCTTGAAGGTTTTGAATTCTACAATACACCTTCAACTGACGAATCCAGTTATCCAACTTCTCTGCATCCATTCACCACTATACATAGGGAACTCAAATTTAACATCAAGCTTTAGAAAAGGTGATTTACTAGTTCCCTTTGTAGAATGATGATGAGTATGAGTATGGGTTGCCATAGTGGACGAGGGTGAAGATGCTTGCGATGTACAAGATGAAGAAGATGGTGGAGAGGGTGGAGGTTTGTCTCCATTCTCATTACCTCCTCTTGAAGAGCCTTCTCCTTTGGGAGGTTTGGAACTTTCTCCTTGAAATTTGATCCTTTCTAAAGGTCCTCTCATTCTCTGTCATGATAGGTTCTCCTTCATGAGACATGATCTCTCGAGACTCAACTTCAAGTTATGCAACTTGAGGATATAGTGGTGTAGAAGACATTGGCAACCTTGCTCTTCTTCCACTTGACCCAATTGCAGGGCTTTCAACCAGCTTTCCTTCACCTCTTTTGAACTTTAACCTTGTAAACATGACATAAACTTGCAAACAATTAAATCCTTCTTTCACAAAGAAAATCTAGTAAGAAAAACCAGTTCTTTGATACCAACCTGATCTGAAATGGAGTAGATTAGTAATGTTGTGCTAATTCCCCATCCAGAATAAAACCCAATATGCTTATAATTTTCTTATCAAGTGCTTAAGGATTCAATATTTTTTCTTAATTAACTAATATTCATGAGAGTTTCTTATGTAAATGTTCGAAAATTTTTAACATAAAACATATGCTGAAGAACAACAAAATAATAGAAAATGACATCAAAATACAATAGAAAGCAAGAAAATGATAAAGGAGTTTGTAGGTTTTAACCCTGTATAGAAATTACCTGCATATGAATTCTAAAAACTTAAAATAAACAATGGAGAGAGAATAACACATAAAAAAATATAAATAGAGATTTTCCCATGGATCCCAAAACCAAGACTACTAGATTGATTTTCCATTAGGTTCCTTTCAACGTTACAATACATATACATACATGCCGAAGCATCCATAAACCCCAATCCATTAACCCTGTATTATAACATAACCGTAGTTCCCTTAACTGGATCTACAAAATACCATGGACTGAAAACCATCACGCCCAAAACTATGTGTGCAATCCATGCACAAAACAATAGGTAGGTTTTCCCACCTAATATAGGGGCTTGTCGTGGAAAGAATATAACAAAACCCAACGTTCTCCCACTTGTTGTTTTCTTTCCACAGGGGGCCACAGGAGAGCTTAGTCATTTATCTAGCCTTGCAACGCTCATTGTTTCTATACACCAAGCGAACTTCTCAAAGCTCACATATTTTGTCAATGCATCTGCAGTATTCTTCAAAGTGTCCACCTTTACCAGCAACACCTTTTTGTCTTCTACCATATCCCTCACAAAGTGATACTGAACATAAATATTCTTTGGCTTTAGATGATAAGCAGGATTCTTTACCAAGAAATTTTCACTTTGGCTGTCACAGTCTATCCTTATATCTCATTGTACTAACCCCATACTTGAACACAATCTCTGCAACCAAACTACTTCCTTGCTTGCATGAGTGGCTACCATGTATTCTACCTTTGTAGTTGACAATGCCACTACAAATTGTCTCTTGCTCATCCAACTGACTGCACCTCCAAATAGGTTAAACACATACCCACTTGTAGATCTTCCCCGATCTAGATTTCCAATCCAATCTACATCAAGAAAGCCATGGATATCCAAAACTCTATCCAATCCTGGTATTCCCTGGTAGCACAAACCATAATAACTAGTGCCACACAAATACCTAAAAACACACTTCACTGTTGTCGAATGCTCCTTCCCTGATTTTGACACAAACCTTCTCAATAATCCCACTACATGTGCAATGTCTGGTCTGGTGTAGAACATTGCATACATCAAACTTTTGACTACACTTGCATATGGAACACAGGACATGTCCTCTTCCTCTTCTTGTGTTTTGGGACA
>APFE030216522.1:0-11826 GCA_000404065.3 Pinus taeda | reverse complement strand
GAGCTCATAGTTTCCAAGTGATTTACTTGTACCTGCTTGTTGAGAGCATCCACCACCCTGTTCTTTTTACCCTTGATGCACCTGATCTTGAAATCAAACTCACTGATCACGGCCAACCATCTAGCCTCCCTAGCGTTCAAATTCAACTAGTCTCAACCCAATATGATCACTCATACGTAAAAACATCCTGCCAAGAACATAGGGCCTCCACATCTTCAATGCATGTATGATTGTTGCTAACTCAAGATCATGTGTCGGGTAGTTCTACTCATGCTCCTTTAGTTTTTGTGACTCATAGCATACCACATGTCCATTCAAGCTTATTACCTTTCCTCTGCAATGATGTATTATGATAAGAAATCTGCAAGAAGTTCTTGATGAACCTCCTATAATAGCTTGTGAACTCCATGAAAGATCTCACCTCATCCACATTATTAGGAGCTACCCATTCCATGATGGCTCTTATCTTTTTTGGATCTACTACAATGCCTTCCTTGGAGACAACATGCCCCAAGTAATGTACCTCACTCTGAAAGAAACTACACTTTATAAGATTAACATACAACTGATGTTCCCTCAACAACCTCAACACTACTGCTAAATTCTTAACATACAACTGATCTCTTCCTAATTTTTAGAATATACCAGTATATCACCAATAAATGCAATAACAAACATATCCAAATACATATGCAACACACTATTCATAAAGCACATAAATGTAGCTGGAGCATTAGTTAAGCCAAATGGAACTAAAACAAACTCATCTTGCCCATACCTGGTCTTGAACTCAGTCTTTTAAATTTCTTCCTCTTTGATGCGTACTTGATGGTATCTAGATCTCAGATCAATCTTCGAGAACACTATTGCTCCCTTTAGCTAATCGAACAAGTCATCAATCCTCGACAAAGGGTACCTATTCTTAATGGTCACTTTGTTCAATTTCTTGTAATCGACGCATAGTTTGATATTACCATCTTTCTTCTTCACGAACAATACCGGTGCACCCTAGGGTGATACACTTGGCCTAATGTTTCCCTTGTCCAAAATTTCCTTCAACGCAGCTTTAACTCAACCAACTTAGCTGTGCTCATCCTGTAAGGTGCTTTCGATGTTGGAGTTGCCCTTGGAACTAGCTCAATAGAAAATTCTACCTCTCTATGAGGTGGCAACACTATAATGTCCTCAGGAAATACATCCTGAAACTGCTGCAAAACTGGGTACCTACTCAACACATCTATGTCCTCAACCTCCTTACCCTTATCACTAGACAAGTGCACTGCAAATAACATACACCCTTTCCTACAGCTACACTTTTCTTGCATAGTTGTCACCATCTTCACTGATGTGGCTTTCTTCTTACCTTGTGAGACTCTTGGTTCCCCATTGTCATCAACACACTCAATGGATTTGTCATAACAATCCACCTTGGTTCTATGAAGATACAACCAATCCATGCCCAAAAACATACTATATGGTCCCAACGATAATACGTTCAAACGTGTTGCGCTAGGAATGCCATTCAAATCAAATGCACAAGCTCTTACCCAATGATGAACTCGCTTCTTTGTACTTATAGCCAACTCCACTAACCATGACTCTACATGAAACTCTTTACTCAAACCACACTTATCCACGAAATCAGGACTAACATAACTATAATTAGATCTAGGGTCAATCAAAATAGAAATAACTTAATCACAAATATTACCGTCCATCTCAATGATAGATGCCTGGTGTTCTTCCTATCTATTGTACACTACGGCATAGATACGAGGACCCTACATCCCCAATACTCTGTGCCCCCTATGCACTATATATATGAGGCCTACTACCCCGATTATGTGGATAATATCTCTTAAGGTGTTCCTTACCACATTTCCAACACTCAAACCGACCATCACCAACACCTCTATGCTGCTACTGTGACTCATGTCCTTGTCTAGTTGCATTAAAACTCTTTTGCGGTGCCACATTCTCTTTCTCATCAACATGTTGAGGCCTTGTCCTCTTAGGCTACCATTTATCTTTACCTTTGTATTTTCCCTTCCATCCTTGCTGAGATTCATTCTTACGCCTTGATTGTTCATAGCAATGCTTCAATTTCCCAATAACTTCCTCAGGTGATCGAGGCTCATCATACTCAATTTGATCTCTAAATTCCAATGGAAAACCATTGAGAAATCATTGAAATTTAGCCTTCTCATCAATAAAATATGCTACATACCTCAATGGTTCTAGAAACTTGGTCGTGTACTCTTCATTTGTCATTGATCCCATATTTAGTTCATAGAATTATTTCGCCTTACTGTTGTAGTACCTCTCCAACAAGTACTTCTTACTGAAAAGCCTCTTGAACTCCTTCCAACTCAAATAATCCGTCCTGATGTCTCTAACCTGCTTAACATCTTCCCACAAAATGTATGCTTTACCTTTCAAGCTGAAGATTGTTATTGCGGCCTTCATGTTATTTGTGTACTCATGCAACTCAAAGAATTTGTTCATTGCAAGTATCCATGCATCTGCATCTTCTGGCTTCTTCACATCTCCATCAAAAGTAGGTGGCTTTGCTTTCTTAAATTCATCTGGTAATTAATCCCTATCATTCCTCCTATAAGGATGATAACGATGACGATCATGATGTATGTCAGAACCAAAACTAGAATAGTATATGTATCCATCACCTCTCCTATTCGGAGTATCCAACAACTTACCAGCTCTCACTATGTTAGATCTATCTGACCTATGTCTACCAGGAGACCTATTGCCATATGCCCCATTAGTTATATCCTCATGTCCAAGGCTGATTCGAAGCATCCCTTGTTGCTGCAAGTCTAACAAACTATGAATGAGTATAGAATTAACCTCTTCTTGTTTCTCTTGTGCATGTATGATCGGGTCATTATGTGCCTTACAACTCCTTAATTATTCTTTCAAGATTCTCAGTGTATCTGCCAAATTAGAAGAGTGCCCCACACCATGCTACTCATCTGATGCATAGGGAGATTCTATCTAGTCTACCACCTTGCTAACCATTTGATCTCTTTCCCGTAATGCATAGTATGTCAGATAAACCAAATCACAATAAATCAATGTACCTTAGTATTATTCGGGGAGGATACCTCATCTGTAAGATCATCAAATCAACATGATAGATGTCTAACATAATCATAACAGCATATAGACATATAACAAGTAAGTGCATCAACACATAAACATAATTCTAGCTAGGGTCTGGTCATCAATGCAAGGCCATATCATCAATGCGTGCTATGACCTCATGCATGAAAAAAACATTACTCCATTGTACACATTTCCACATGCATAAGCAATGCCAAATCCACTACACACACACATAGATGGATGTAGTCAAGCATAAGCGATCAATTCTTGTAATCAACCTACAAGATTGATAAATGTAATCAAACTTACAAGAATGTAGCCTAACATACAAGGATGTAATTAGGTGACATAAAATCAACATGTAAGCGGAATTTAACCATGTGCAACCAATCATATACTCATGACGATGCATTCCACAAGATCAACATCAAATTATCCATAAAAACCTTACTTCAACAATAATCAATCATCCAACAAATGCAACAAGCACATGGAATGCAAATGTAAAAGACACACATGCAACTGAAATGCATGCATGACCAACACATGCCACCCATCCAGTTCGAGGGTTGAACCATGCTCTTATATCACTTTGTAACGCCCTCCTCACACATCTACCCAAGTAACCAACCAACGAGAGAAAACATGCGATGAGAGGCTAATATGATTGGATTCGACCTCCTATGTGACCTTAAGGAAGAAGAATTTATGGAACACATCAATCAACCCATCAACATCAGCAACAAAACCCTCGAGAGACATGTCAGCCACTCAGATATCCTGTCCCTGTGTCCCAGTGATGTTCTGGGCATCTTAGGCCTCAGTCGCTCTCATGCTATATTCAAGAGAGCGTCCATAAACCCAAAGTCACTCCCGCAGACTTGCCTGCCAGTGACCAGAGACTAAATTTTTCAGTCATATGCCAATGACTTTGGGATTTGAGCCACTTTTTCAGGTGTAGAGCCTAGGTCACTACCTAGAATGGAATGATACCTCAGGAACAATAAAAGAATATGGAAACAATGATGCAAAAGAAATAAGTTGAAAAAGAATTTTGATCAGACCCCTACTAGCCATGCCAGGCATTTCGTCAAACATATCATCAACATGTAACCTACAGGTGTAAACAACAGAATTAAGTGTAGGTATATCATACTTATATGAGAATTTCTATGAACCATTGTTCCCTAATTTCATTTCCAGCATTATAATCTATTAGACCATAGATACATTAACCATTCATTTACAAGTAAAAATATGCTGAGAGCCATACATAGATGTTGTCATAAAACATACATATAGCCAACATAATATGGACAAAAGTATCATAAGCTTATTAGCCATAAAATCCACATATACATCATTACATTTACACATGAAAATCAAGGGAATGAATTTCTCATTAATGAATGCAATAAACCAACCGAAGATGGGACTACCACATTCCATCTGACCATAGAATGACTGAGCTAAATCTCTCTTTAGGCACTCAGCCCTGTGCCATATCCCGAGCATGAATGTGGGACTCAAAACAAAAGAACCAACCAGAGCATACTGAGGCTAAACCACCTCACCCTCATCAAAAGAAACTAGGCTTTACCATAATCCATCCTGGATCACTAGGCCAACGCAATGAACACATCATAACAGGCTTTACCGTGATCTCCACCTGATATCTAGACCAAACAAGCATGGATGCCATCAAATTTCTCCACCTACACCATGAGTAATTTCCCTACCTCTATGTCTCTCAAGCTTTACGGCAATCCAAACCCAGATTACTAGGCCCTATACTGAGATCCACTCTCTAGGCTTTACCACATATCCCAAACTTGGGATTACTAGGCCCAACGGAGAGAAAACCACCTCTTGGATTTACCATATATCCTGTCATTCACCGGCAAGGATTCCTAGACCCACCGAGGAAACACAATGTTTGCTTTACGGCAACCCACAGTCTATCTCAGGGGTCACTAGGCTAGTGGCTTTACCATGATCCATAGTCTGGTTTAGGGACCACTAGGCCATGTGCTCCATAATTTAGAGATCCACCCAACTTAGCTTTGAATCCATCCGACAATCCAGCTCAACCAAAACATGAGAACCCCATCACACCATGGCTATCTGGAAATGGAATGTCTAGGCTAAAAACACTATTATACTTGGTGAAACCCATGCCACAACATCAAAAGAACTGCATGCAATACCATGCATGCCAAATATAGTAAGGAAAATACACATGCAAATCGATTCCTGCAAAGAAGCTTGTTGTAGTCGCTTGATCCTACCTTTCCCTGCTTGATCTTTGCTTCCTCTTGCCTTCTTTTCATTTCTTGCTTCAATGCCAAAATTCTCCAAGAAAACTCTAAGTGTCCAAGAGTGAGAGAGAGAGGATAATGGGAGAGCTCCAAAACTCAACTGACAGAAGGTTACTAACTGATTCTCAAAAGCCTTTTTATGAATGAGGCCTCTATTTTCTTCATTTTCCATTATTTTCCTTCATTTTCCTCTTCACATGCAACCTGTGACCTTTCACCTCCCTTTTCTCCTAATTTACATTATTTTCATAAATAAATGTGCCAAAATTCCATTTTTCCTTTCCAACGCCTTAGCCATTCCCTTTGCCAATTTCCTTAGCCATAAACAACCAAATGAACACCCCCTAGGATGTCTTTCCAAACATTCAACTTGGAATAAGTCTCCCATCAACCGTGGTTACTATTCTTAACTTTTATTACATGGAATTTTCATGAGGCATATACAATTTTTAGTCATATGAATGTTATTTTTGCTCTCTACTTATATTGTAAAATATATACCCATGTATATATACCTTCAGTTCTCATTGGACACAAATTGAGTTTGCATTCCTCCACTTAGACACTTGGCACACATGCAACCACCTATTTTGCATTTCAATCCCCACACCAAGCCCCACAATTTAGTTGGCACCTTTTCTAAACTTGATTAAGATAGAAGGGTCCCACTTCATTTTCCTCCTTTCCATGTGTTAGTTCTTCATTGGCTATGACCACATGAGGGCTCCAATCTCCACTTTTCTCCCACAATGTGCAAATTGCACACTCACAAATCATGCAATTGATCATGAAGAAGATCAATGACCTATATCCCATATCAAGTTATAACATGCATCATAATTTGTCATGAGTGGTGCCCCTGATGTATCCAATGGTCACAATTAAAATGATCCAAAATACTAGTTCCATATTGGATCTAACACATGTAGAGGTTAAATTTGAGTTTCACCTCTGATGGATTAGATAACCACGATTAGTTCCCATATAGTGGTGAAAATCACATATTGGGTTTCAATATGCATGAAGGATAATAAGAATTTTCACCCCCGATGAATTTTATAGCCATGATCCACTACCATCTAATGGTCTAGATTGCATATTAGGTTTCAACATGTGCAAAGGATAACAAGAAGTTACACCCTCAATGGATCTAACAACCATGATTCACTCCAATTTAATGGTCTAGATTGCATATCAAGTTTCAACATTCATGAAGGATAACAAGAAGTTGCACCCTCAATGGATATGTTTATGGAAATCCATTTGATCCAACAACAGTAATCCATCTTAGGTCCAAATATTTGCGTAATTTAATTGAGAGTTACATTATGATGTATCTGATCATTGTTGTCTAAAGTGATCAATGACTCTTTTTACATGTCAAATTCCAATGTGTAAGGGGGTTAATCATCCATTAAACTCCAATGGCACTCAATTATGTCACTTGTCCCTATCCTTGTTCCAACTCAATTGTTACCCATTTCTACCACCTAGCATTGTCACCTCACTGTTGATGTCATAATATGGATTTTTCTTTCTTTTAGTTTTGTATTCCCCTTTTTGTCAATGACTTATTTTTTCCAAAATTTCCATCTACATAGAATTGGCAACTTCAATGCTAAAATTTACTCATCACTTCATTGATTATGAAACTGTAACCATAAATTTAACCTTTATATTTTTCATTCTAATGAATCTTATCTAAAATTAATTCATCCATCTCTATTCCTTGTGAAATTCTGTCATGCAACTTGCATCATTTTTTTTTGTTAGCGGAGTTGAACCCATATGGCCAAGCATTGCAACTTGGACTCTAATACCAATTTTTAATGCCCCCAACCACATGTTGGGTTGTATTATTATTGTTTTTACCCATTTAACCTAATTTTCTACTACTTATCATTTAATTTATTTTTGGTGACTGTTTAGTCAATTTATTGTTATCTAAATTGCTAGTATTAATTGTCAACCCGGGGCTCGTAAGCTGATGAAGTGAGGGTGTACTATATGTACTTAAGTAACTTTCTTAGAGCTTTTGTTGTTTTAGGGGGGGTTGTTTATGATTGACTTATCTTCCTAAAATGGAATTATGATTATAGACAAATGAGTGCAAGTGTGTGAAAGTGATTTCTATATGAGTGAAAGTGTGTGTGATGGTGGTTTCTAGTTTCTTGCCGAACTTGTAAGAGAAGAGAACTTAAATCAAAATGACTTGTAAGTAAATGGCTTGAAAGTAAATGACTTGAAAGTAAATGACCACAATCTAATGGCATTAGTCTCTATTCATACTGCTGCAAATAAGAGAAATAAGAAAATCACTTCAAGGATTGATATTAATGATAATCTCCTTCTAACTTTCTGTTTCTGCTGCGTATTTGCCCAAAACACGATGAGAAGGGAGCTGAAAACAAATCCAAGAATTGATAAAAATCCTAATCTATTTTAATTGACAAATTGTAATACTACTAGACCTTTTTCAACATAGTAAGCAAGTAGAAAAAAAATGTTAGTATCACAAGCCAAATCTACTCAAATACAAGCTGTACTTAATCAATATTTTGTTCTCTTGAAAGATAAGTTATTTATGATAAAGAGAGCATAAACTAGTGAGCATCCAACTTGTAAAACTATGCTAAAGCTAATCTAGGAAAAACAGAGTAAAGAGGGCAGCATAATGAATAAGACAACTGCAACTACCATTAGACATTAAAGCAAATACACACACAAATCCCGGGCTAAAAGAAATCTGCAAGAAAATAACACTGATCAGTTTAAAAGAAGGGAAAACAAATAAAGGAAACTATACATGCTTAAGGAAATGAACAAGTAAAGGAAATGCTACTACACATAAAATACTTTACAGTGGCACAAATGAGCAGGGGCCCTCTGTCCATTCAGCCACAAAGAAAACTCAGAGATCTGGAAACTTCAAGACAATGCTATGTCTACTTCTTCATTGCAGAAAATTCATAAAACAGAGTGCTAGAATAGCACTTAAAAACAGAGTTTGGAATGTTTGAAAATATAACACAGGTTTATCAAAATACAACTGATAAAAAGCTTAATAAGCGTACACAGACGCAGCTATTTATAGAAGTTTCTAAGGTAGCTTATCCGTGCAACTAAATAACTGAAAAGTAAATGACTGTTATGCGTTTTCAGGTTTCCTTGGCACTTCATGTGGCTGCGTGGACGAAGTGATGGTTCTGTCGTCATGGGCAATAAATCCTAGGTTGGATCACGTCCCCTGCCATCTGTAGAATGTGGACAAATCACCGTTTAGGGTGACGTGACCAAACAGCTCACAATCACCGCTAAACTGCCTTGAGTTGACCGTGACTTGCCCAGCTTTGACCGTGGACAAGGATGATGTGGATGGCCGGAAAAATAGGACAGGAACCTTGAGCATGGTGACACCTAAGTGCCCATGTGGCTCATCTAGCAAACCGACACGTGGAACATAGCGTTTAAAAAAAAGGCTGCAGGATGTTCAGATAGCTGCAGGATCACCAGATAGCTGCAGGATCACCAGAAAGCTGCAGGATGCCTGTAAGTAAGCCAAAATCTAAACAAATAGTCATCCATTAGCAAAACTTACTTAATCATGCTTAAGAACACCTAATGTAATGATCTGGGTTGTTTTATGGTGAAAATGAGGCAAAAGATAAGGAAAGATAAGGGAAGATTGAGGAAAACGGTAGATAAGTAAGTGTAAAGTAGAGGCTCTACATACCCCCACTGCGAGGGTATTGCATGTCCTCATGCAAAAACTTTGATCAGTCAACCTGCTGTGATGCCTCTGCTAGGACATCCAATCTCCTCCTCTTTCTCCTTATGGATATATCAACTCTGGGCCTCCTCATCAAACACCTGAACCTTAGATTGATTAAATCTCTATCTAGCCTCTTGCACTTTTTCCTCAGCTTTTTGTTTTCTTTTTGTAGCAGTCCCATATGCAGCATTGTGTTATCGTGGACCATCTTGTCCACGTTGCCTCTTTCTTTCAATTTCTCATTCTCTTGTATAACATGGCGATTTAAGACTTCTATTTCAAAAATTTCTTGTTTCAAGGAATGAATTTGCTGCTCTAAGGATTCAACAGTACTTGGAATTTGCTGCTCCAAGGGTTTAACAGCACTTGGGCCAGCAGCTGCTTGTTCTAAAGTTTCCAAATAGTTGTAAAGCTTCTGCTGGTCTGGATCAACCTCTGGTGACTTCCTTGGGCTTGGCTCATGTTCAATCTCAGATTCATGTTCAACTTGAATTTCTTGTTCAATTTCCACTTCTTGCTCCACTTCGACCTCTAATTCATGTTGAAATGGACTGTCCTCACGTGAAGGACTGGCCTCAACAGATTCTGTATGTGAAGGACTTATGACATCCTTTCCAGGTGAACTTAAATCTATGAAGGATGGCCCTTTAATAGTTTTCATTTTCCCACTTAGTCTGCTGCTCCTCCTTACAGAGGTAGTACTCTGTTTCTCTTTTGGTGTTTTCTGCTTTTGTTTTTCTCTTTCTTTGGAGAGGGCAGTTTTCTTATGAAGCTCTGCTAATCTTTGTGTCAAGGGCTGGCTATCTCTGTCTTCATCACTTGAATGCCCTGGGGTCTGCTCAATTTCCTCAACTATGGATTTACCCTTGTCTTGTTTTTGCTTCTTTTTGGCTTCTTTTCTCTTTTTGGCTACTTCTTTGGCCAGGTCAGAGAGGGTTTCTGAGATAATTTCCTGAGCACTGTCCCTAATAGGTTCAATCTCAGGTTCCTCCACAGTTTTTTCTTGAACAGTTTCAGAGGCATTTCTTTTTCTATTTCTTCTGCTCTTCTTAGGTGTAGAAGACTCCCCAGGCTCTTCAAAATGATTCCTCACAAGGAATCTCTCCCATGTATCTCGTTTTTCTTTCAGCTGGTCTTCTATTAATAGTTTGACAAGACTGTGGTGACAGAGGTAGGCTTCTATGTTTCGTGGATTTCTTTGAGCCATGGAACACATTTTCCTAAGGCTTTGGAATAAAAAGTAGGGGAGATTTATATCGTGTTCCCCTTGAAACTGTTGCATAATCTTCCCATGATAAACATATAAAGCCCCAAATCTCCCTTCACAGGTGAAAAATTTTTGAACTAACAGTAATAAAATTTTCCATTTTTCTTTGACATGAGAAACAGGGATTCCTTTGGTGAAAATACTTGTGTTCATACCTGGATTTTTGAGAATCTGCTTCCACTGTTGGTGTTGGACTGCCCAGTTTTTGAACCATCGTTCACCGGTTTGTGGAAGAGATGTAGCCTTGGCTATGCTCCCTTCACTGACTGTAATTGTTAAGTCTCCCACTTCTGCCTGACCGTTCTCATCTTGAAATGACCTTGCAAAGGCTTTGGTCACTTCTTTATGGTAGCCTTTAAACCTTTTAATACATTGTAGCCAGTTGGCTTTCTGCAATGCCTCCTCAACCTGAGGGTATGCCTCTAAAAATTTCGAACCTTCCGGTTCAGCTCTTAAGGGTTTCCCCATCAATTCCTCAGCACAACTTGACGGTGACTTCACACAGTGATTTCTCGGCTCTGTTCAGAATTTTTAAAGAAAATAGGCCGTATGGGTTTAGCAATAGCCTCAGGCACCGAGAATTCACGGCTGGAATAGTGGTTAATAGTCGTAAAACACAGTGAACGGTAGCTGTATTACACAGTGAAACGGTGACTGTATTACACAGTGAAAACGGTGACTGTTATACAGCTGCGGGAAAGACAGAGTATGGTTAATGAAATAATCGAGGTGAGTGGAACGGAACGAGGGAGATGATAGCAGAAAATGGGGTGAAATGAGCGTAGAGGATTTTGAAATGGTGGATGGAAACGGTTCTTTCGGCTCTGAATGCACACATGGCTGCGGGATGAGGGTTAAGAGACGTAACCCGATAGGTGACGTCACTTAGAGTACGAAACTTTAGGGTACGACATTCAATGATAGAACGGCCATATGGGATTTCGAAGATCACTGATATTATGAGCGGGTAGACGTGGAAGATTTGAAGATTTGTGGTCGCATGGCAAAAGAATGGGGTAATCATTACAATTAGTGGTCACAAGACATGATCAGAAATTTTCGCATAATGAAATAACTATACGTTTAGAATTTTAACATACCTCAGATCCGCATTTGCTTTGACTTCTGATGTTTCTGCTACTAACCTTTTGTTAACTTTAGTTCCACCACTTGATTTTCCTTCTTGAATTTGATGATTTTGTTCTGTGTATTTTTCTTCAGACAGACTGTGTTTCTTGTGCAGGTGCAGAAGGCTGCAGGAAGGCTAAACGGCTGCAGAATTGTCAAATAGCTGCAGGAACTGTAATGAAGTCTTCCAGGTGCATGAGATACTTTTAGTTGCCTAA
>APFE030216520.1:60300-70818 GCA_000404065.3 Pinus taeda | reverse complement strand
TTTATCATATGACACTGGGTACGAGATGTGAGTTCAGTTTGACTAATGAAATTATTGATGGCATCATCTTCTGTTTGGTCTTTGAACTCAAGTGCTTCTTGTATAGTTAATGGAGATCTAATGTTATCAGTAAGATATGATACAGGATGCCTATTAGTTTTAACTATTGTGATGCTTGGCTGCGCTGGGGGATATAATACTAAATTTTTGATATCCGCCCCCTTGGTTATGATCATGTTCCCTTGCTGACAGCCGATATAGGCATCAACGGTAGCGAGCCAAGGTCTTCCTAAGATCAATGGATGTCCATCAAGTCGGGTTTTAGGATTTATTATCAGAAAATCAGTTGGGTATTCCCAAGAGTCAACCAAGACCATGACATCATGTAGTATGCCTTCCGGCCTAACCACAGATCGATCAACCAATTCTAGCAGAGTGGAGGGGGGTTCTGCAGATGTAATGCCTAGCTTTTGACAAGTAGCGGTTGTCAATATATTGATTGCAGCTCCAAGATCAACTAAGGCATTAGGCAAGGTTTGACCATAAATTTGAACAGTTACTATTGGGTTTCCTGGGTCTTCATACTTAATGGGTGTTTCCTTTCCTGATAATAGGTCAGATAAAGTGCCGACTACTTGAACTCTTGGATTATCTATTATATTCCTCCTTGGTCTTTTTATGCACAATTATTTAATAGTTTTTGCGTATATCGGGATGTCTTGAATGGCCTGGAATTTTTATGTACACATTTTGTAATTCTCCCAGAATGTCGAAATTAGGTTGTTGTATAGGTCAAGGTATGACTAATCGTTCTGGGAACTGGGGAGAGGATGTGGTTGCTTTATTATGAGTTTGTTGTCTATTCACATCCTCCTCTTGTGACAAATGTTCTCTAGGTAACTAATCTTCAATCTGAAGTGTTTTATTTCCCTTAGTTTGGATAATACGCCCAGATCTTAGCTGAAGATCATTGCACTCCCTCAGATCGGGTCCTTCTTCTGGTGTTTCTAAAATTTGGAGAGCTTGGACCGGTTTGTTATTTGGATTGGGATTGGGCTGGGCTGGGAGTTGGGGTCTCAGATTAGATTGGGGATTTTGCTGTAAAGCTGACAGTGTAGGTTGAGGGAAAGGAATATTTCCTACTGGCTGCTGTGTTGGTCTCTGCCAGTTAGTCTGCTAGACCGAACTTTGTGAAGTGGGAGGAGTCCATTGTGGTGGGTATGGGTTGTTTTGCCAGTATGGTGAGGGATAAAGAGGATTTGACCAACCAGATTGGTTTGTCTGATTTAGCCACGGGTTCGCAGAAGGATATGACTATGATGACCAGTTTAGAAATGGGGGCTGAAACTGACTTTGCCATGTATTATACTGTTGAGTATTGTACTGCGGATACTGAAAAGAAGAAGCTGGGTCTGAAAACATACCAGTTTGTCGCGGCTGCCACTGACGACGCTGGTTGAGTAAATATATTGCTTCTGGTTCTTCTTCTGCTTCCTTTTATACCGCTTTCAGTCCAGGTAATGAGGGACAACTTTCTGTAGAGTGATCCCTTGTACAGATGGCGCATGTCTGGACTGTATCTAGTGGACACTCCTTATGGCTATGCTTCTTCCTACATCTAGGGCAGAAGATTGTTAAATTTTGTTCTGCCTCCACTTGCTTCTGCTTGGCCTACAAAACGTCCAATTGTGTAGTCAGTGTTCCTAGTATATCAGTTTTAAAATTTTCAAATAAATTTCCAATTTCCACACGTGTTACTCCTTCTGATGGGATCTTCTTTTCTCTTACAAACCGATCATGTTCTGCTGGTTTGATTCGTGTACTGCCTCTCGAACTCCTGATGCATAAATCAATTATGTCAGCAAAACTTTCTTGATAAATATCCCCTTTCCCCATAATGTTTAATGTTTCAATCCATTGCTCTTTCATGCCCTTTATTAATGTTGTTTTCAACACGTTATCAGGAAAAGGCAGTGATGCATAAGGAGATCTTTGTAGATTATACTGGAAACGTTCCACATATTCTTCTAATGTTTCATTTGGTCTAGTTATCATCTGAAATATTTCATCTTTTAGTTCTCTAGACCTACAATAGTCTTGATATATTTTTAAAAATGATTCTTTCATTTGTTCCCAGTTATTTATAACCCCACCACCTAATCCCATAAACCATCTTAAAGCATCCCCTTTCAGAGTAGAGGGGAACAATTTTAGTTTCTGGGGGTCAGTGGTGTAATCATATCCCCTGCACAGTACATCAAATTCAAATAAAAATGCATCTGGATCCTCCGATGTAAGCCCGTAAAATGTAGGGATATGTTGAAGGGGGATTGCTTTCATGGGGGCATTTGTTGCGGAATCCACTATGGGTTATTGTAATGTAGAGGTTTGGGTGTTTGGCGGATTTTGAGCCATTGGGTCAAATATGTGCCAATAACCTTCCGGAATATCTAAGAGGGTATTCCTAGGTTGAGAGGGAATATCTTTGATAGGAACAATTTTAATAACATTTCCTCTATCTGGGATTTTTATCTGAGGGGATTGTATCCCTTCAATAATAATTCTTACCGCGCTCCCTTTGTCTGGGCTATTCAGTGGCTGAGTTATCCTGAGAGGAGATCTCAGTTCCTCAGTCTCCCTTGTTTCCCCTTCGCCTTCACAAAGATTACTGAAATTCCCTTCTTGCAATCGTTCTAGAATAGAATTTTCAATTTCTTGAAAGTCCTGTTCGTCAGTTTGACTATGCACTTCAACGAAGGCTACAGATGGTGAACCTGTGGCCTGAAGGGAGCTAGTAGCTGTTTGGAAATAACTTTCCTGGGTCCTACTGAAGGCTGAGATTCGGCTTTCTTATAGATTTTGTCTATGAAGGTTGATCGACCAAGGGTCACCTGCCCCTTAGCTTTTTTTGGCTTTGGCAACGGTTTGGGATTTTTCTCTGGCTTTTTCTGCTTAGTCTTGCACTCAATTTAACCACTAAATCCTTCTTAAGCAGATAGCAACAATTCTGTAGGAAAGCAGGCAAAGGAGCAGGGCTTTTACATGCTCCATACGTAGGTTCTTACCTTCCATTTTCAAAACCCAATTCTTTCCTAGCAGGTTCGTACACTACCCTGAAAAAAACAAATGCCTACACTCTTTCCCCAGCAACGGCGCCAAAATGTAGAGCTATAAAAAGGGTCTCTTTCACCTCTAGTTACCTCACATTAATATGTCAATCCAGGAATGTATGGTTATTTTAAAGAGTGTCTCAGTATGAGGCTTAGCACTTGTCAGAGTAATGCTCATAGTACAGCTGATTAAAACTACAAAAGTAAATTGATCCGAGTCTACAACCTAACTACTTCAAAAGGATAAATCACACAAAGCAATGCATTAGTCAAAGGTTCGGTAGCAATAACCCATCCTTTTCGTAACTGATGAGAATAGGTCTGAGGTCTGGGAGCCAGGTAGCAGATGTTGACGCTCACTACAGCCTAAGATCGTCCTTAATAAATAGAAATGAAACGACAAGTAAAGAAAATAGCAATGAAATAAAACAGCACATCAGTCAAGGGTCCGGTAGCAATAACCCATCCCTTTCATAACTGATGGGCGCAGATCAGAGGTATGGGAGCCAGGTAGCAGATGCTGATGCTCACTACAGCCTAAGACCGTCCTTAGCAAATAAGAAATGGCAAGTAAATAAAACAATAAATCAACAATCTTGAAATGGAACAACAATCGAAATGGAACAACAATTGAAATGGAACAACAACTGAAATGGAACAGCAATTCAGAAATGGAACAGCGACTGAAATGGAACAGCAATTCAGAAATGGAACAACAATTTAGAAATGGAACAACAAGTTAGAAATAAGTAGTAACCAAGTTCATCAAGCTGTAACTCTATTTAATCACACCAATCCAAACATAAATCCCTCGCTCTTAAAGATGTACACATACTATGGAAAAACATTACCTATGGATCCAAGAAATAATACTAAAAACCATATAAACCCAACGTGCTTAATCTGACTCTGTTATCGCTCTAAATAAAAGCATACGATTGCATCTTAAGATGAAACAGTAACATCCAAGGATTCAATAATGATGTGAAATCATAATCTTCAAGATAAATGTTGTAATGCTAAAGCACAATCGCATGAAACTTTGTAATGGAATGACAGTATCCTATAGAGATTAACCAACACTTAAAGAATTGGTAACATGATGCAGCGTCAATACAAAACTTTTGTTTGCAGGAGTATTAAATGAATTGAACATAACAGAGCATGTAATATAAATTTTCTTAAAACACAATAGATTACCAGATCACGTCGATAAACAAACCACACAGAAACCACGCGTAATGGTACAAGAGCAAGTGTCCTCCAGGGCCGGGCCCTTAGCCTCCAGGGGTACACCGCTTAAGATTGATCCAGGCTCAAAGATAGAAGAGTAACCAAGTCTGTATCAATGCATGAAGTAGAATTACAGTAACTCAAGTCTTTAACAGAACATAAAGATCACAGTCTTGATCTTTCTTAAAAGAAATTACATAAAAAGTCCTCCTCTCTAACCAACAACGCTATCCCTTATATAAGGATGATGACGGAGATATCTAGATGCAGAAATAGATAAAATAGCAGGATCTAAGATCCTGAGGTATTCCCAGAATCGTTAATCCTGAGTCACTTCTTTCCTTTTCTGCTCCGAGCTGGTATCTCCGCTTCCTTTCCTGGGTTGGTCCGTTTTGATCTGGTTTGCACGCGGTCTCCCGTCAAAGGGACAGCAGTTAGTTCATCTTTGTCTTTTCCTTTGGGATGGCCACTTTTCGTTTTTCCTCCCTCCTGCACATAGGATTCAAAATTATCAGCGTTTTCTATTAATCTCACGTGTTTCGTTATAAATCCTTATTATTGTCTAAGTTTCTAATGCAAAAGGCTTATAAGTTCTAATGAAAAGATACTGAAATAACCATCGAAACATACCTTCTTTGATACTCCACACTTGGGAGGATCCAATAGAGTTATTAAATTGGGTTAATTCTTTTTCAGTTCCACTTTTGTGTGCTTTGCGTTAATTTGGCTGTGAAAAAGGAAAAATCAGCATTAAAGCCAAATCTGAAGAGGAAGGTAGTTGGGCATGTTTTCTTTGTATTTTGGCCAATCAAAATTCCTGATACATGTGCAATTCCAGATTTATGCACAATTCAAAGTCAAACATTGTTTTATTATGGTTAAAGTGGATTAATCATTATTAAGGCATATATAGAGGAACTCAATGGCCGATTAACAAAGCAAGCCAATAGTTATACTCATCTTTTAAATTCAGTTATTTTCCTATTATTTCATGTTCTTTGAGGTTTCTTTTACCTTCTATAAGATTTTGTAATAGTTTTTACTTCAGATAGTTAGAGAAATAGTTAAATAATTTGGGAAATTTCAGAAATCAATAACTGTTCCACAGTGTATAAAAAGATAAAAGTTTACAAAGAAAGTGTTGGAATTTTGGAGAACTCGGAGACAAGGCCACTGTATTCAAGGTATAATTGTTTATTAATGAAGAATCAGAAGTTTCCATGCATTTGTTGTGTATGATTTTGTGACTTCTCTGTTATGTGCCATGTTATGTTTTCTTCCTTCAAGTATGGTAATGAAAATGCAGGTCTTTATTTGCTTAGGTAGATAAATTTAAAATTCCTTAAAAGAGTGCTCCTGTACTTGAAATTTCACCTTTATTTCTAAGTTACAAATAGTAGTTTATGTGTAAGACAGCATATTATATTTAACTTCTCCAAGAGTCATAGATAGTAGGTTCTGTGTTAAATAACATATTGTTCATGATTCAATTCTCACCTTCATAATTCTTCTAAGTTACAGATAGTAGTTTCGGCATAAGGTGGCATACTATTTTTAACTTCTTCAAGCTTTCTTCATTTATCATTCATATTCAGCTATCAAATGGCATTCTAATATTTCCTTGTCATCTAAGTATTGAGAGTAAAAAACCAAGTCTCCAAGTCCTTCATTTGAGAACACAACATATATCTAAGTGACAAATAAGTGACAATAAATAATATTTATTAATGTCTTAAGCACAATTTCTCTACGGCTAGGAAATTGGTTTCTTAAGGTACAACATTAATTGGCACTGCTACCGGGGAGAGAAGACAAGAACACTTTTCCCTAGGTTTTTCAATATTTTCCTCTATTTATTCAGTGAGGAGGAGATATTTGGCTGTTTTGAATTAAAGCAATAAATCTGGCTCCAAGGAGACCCCATACAAGATTAGACACTTCACAATAGAAGGTCCAAGCTCTTTCAGATCCTTAAAAGCTAATTTCTAGGAGTGTTGGAAAGTCTAAGATCCCAATTACACCCATCCCTACATTGTCTGCATCAGGCAGTAACTTATCCGAACATTCATCTGATAAAGATTCATCTTTCTCATCATCTTCATTTCAGGAACCTAACTATCAAGAGAAATCTTTAGAGTCCATTACTTTTCATTTACTTGCTATAATTATTCAACCTGAACCAATATCCACATTACCACCTCTGCACACTCCATTTACTTCTAAGTCAGGTTCTGCATTTGTTGGTAATCAAGTTTCAATAAACATGGCAGTACCTAAATTCTTGCTGAATAGGTATGCACCTCTTCAATTGCCACAACTGTTAAATCAAATGCCACAGGAATACCTCAAGATTCTTCCTCGTTTTACAAGGGAAGATGAACAAACTGCAGAGAATCATGTGTCAGTATTTTGCAATTTTGCAGAAAATAAAAATGTTGAACATGTAGATGTTGTTCTAAAACTTTTTTTTTATTCCTTGGATGGAGAAGCAAGGAAATGGTTTAAAGGGATTCCCAATAATTTTGTTCCTTCTTGGGAAGAGATGGAACATTTATTCATTTAGAAATGGGGAGAAAAAAGAGATCATGGATATTCATTAACAGAGTTTACTGCCATAACGAAAAAGTATAATGAAATTGTGGTCAAATTTGTTAGAAGGTTTAACAAACTGTACAATATTCTTCCAGTGGAGATTAAGCCTCCTCCTGTTGGTGCAAATTTAACTTTTGTAGGGGCTTTTGAATCAAATTTTGGATTCACATTAAGGGAGAGAAGAGCTCCAACCCTTGTTCAAATCCAAACAGATGCATTATAGGTAGAAGTAAATTTGGTGGCTATAGGAAAAGCACCAGAAACACAGCCTATCCAAGACAATGGAAAGGCAAAGATAGAATCCTCTTAGAGTCAAGCATTGGAGGATATGTGTAATGTAATTAAAACTTTGTCAGATAAGTTAAATAAATTAGAGTTAGAAAATAAGAATTCTCAGAGACAAATACAGTATAATAAGAATATTAATCTCCAATACAAAAGATAACCTTTGCAAATCTTGCAAAAGGAAAGAAAAGATCAAAATCAGATTCAAGCACCATTATGTATAGAAATAGATCTTGGTGAAGAACAACCTGGAGATCAAATTTCTACAGCTCTCTTTACGTCGGGTGAGTAATCAATAACCTTTTGGTCAAGCAAGCTTCCTTGCACTAGGAAGCGCAAGCCCCTCCGGGACCTTTATTTCCTGACCAGTAAGCTTCCCTATTATGAGAGTTGGAGAGAGAGCGGATTCATGTAGAAGTATTCTGGCCTGTGCTGGGCTCCCGGGATCAGTTGGGCTTAGCTACTGGGCTAGGCTGGGCTGGTATGGAAACAATCATTGCAGGATGAACTTGGTATCGAAGGAGAAGAGTATTTATATGATGAAACAGATGCCATCCATTATGAAAATGAAATTGATCAATATTGGAAACAATTCTCTGATTTTATGAAGGCTGAGCTACATAAGAAATATGATCTGAGATCGAGGAAAAGATCAAGAAATCAAGAAAATGAAAGTGAGCAGCAAATTTCAACTTCCTCACCAAAGGTGACTCCACAAGAATCTCAGCCTGAACAACAAGTAAATAAAGGAAAGCAACAACAGAACACAAATGGCAAGACACAGATACTTCAAGGTGAGCCTTCTCAAGATCACACTGAAAAAATTCCTTTGGAGAAACTTGTTTCAATTCCTCAAGTAATTCTAGTCATAAAGAAAGCTGAAGATGAGAACGAAAGGACTTCTAAATAGGGTCACTTGTTTAGTCTTACTAAGGAGTTGGAAAAGGTAAGAATACAAGTTCCCCTTACAGAATTGGCAAAAACACCTACTTATCAAAAGGAGATTGTTGAGTTTATTAATTTAAAAGAAAATGAGAGTATAAATGACACTGTAAATATGCAGGAAGATAAACTAGTAGTGGTTTTTGGTCCACATGTAGAGGAAGTAGATTCTTTAGTGCCTCCTTTTTATATTTCCTTATTGGTTCATGATTTCCTCTTACATAATTGTATGTTTGATTCGGGAGCTTCACATAATCTTATGCCTTTGTCAGTGATGAAGCAACTAAATATACAAGTGACCAAACCTTATAGGGACTTGTATTCTTTTGATTCAAACAAAGTCAAGTTTCTAGGGGTTATTAAGGATCTGGGAGTGTCACTAGCCCAAATTCCAGCTAGAAGCTTGGCCATGGATGTAGTAGTAGCAAATATCCCTGCTAGATTTGGAATGTTTCTATCTAGGTCCAGGGGGGCTAAATTGGGTGGTGTTTTGAAACTGGATTTTACATATGTTGTTATATCGATTTTTGGTTAGGAAGAGAGGAGATTATACAGAGAAACTAGATTTGTAAAAACAATTACAAAAAATGGAGCAAGTAATTCACCTATAAATAGCCAGGAGAAGGATGACTTTGCTTGTTTCACACTGCATGATAATGCAAAGCTAGTTGAAGATAATCAGAAGCAACTGACTTCAACCAATGTAATTACAGAGCTGCAAACTGAAGGAGTGTGGAAATGCTTCTTTGATGGAGCTTATTCCAAGGAAGGAACAAGTGCTGGTTTTCTTCTAATTTCACCTAGATGTAATATGTTCCCTTTTTCCTTTAAATTAGAGTTCGAGGAAACAAAACAATGTGGTAGAATATGAGTCCTTGATTATTGCTTTACAAATAGCTAAACATATGGGAGTTAAGTCAATTTCTGCTTTTGGAGATTCGGAGCTGACTATTATGAAAATAAAAGATCACTGCCAAAAAAAGCACCCTAGGCTTACAGCATACAGAAATGAGGTTTGGGATTTGATTGAGAACTTTTTTTAATCTTTTATCATTCAATTCATTCCAAGAGATGAGAATATATTAGCAGATTCATTGGCTATGGTTGCTAGTACTTTCAAGCCTCCTATTAATCCAAGACTAAGATATGAGGTAGAGATGAGACACAGACCCTCCGTTCCTGATAATGTTAAGAATTGGAAAGTTTTTGAGGATGATAAGCAGATTAAAGAGTTTTTTACTATGGTTGAAGAGTTCCAAGGCACAGAAATTGATCAGGATGAAGAAGAGACAATAGAAATTGCTAAGTCAGTGGTTTAAAAGATTCAATAGCAAATCAAAAGATCTTTCAGTTGAAAGATAATATTCTGCCAAAGGGACTTGTTCCTCTTGAAAGGATTTTTAATTCCAATGATGTGGCTATTGACTTAGGGAAAATTTCACAATATGAACATATTCAGGATCACAACATTGGAACTCAGGAGAATCCCAAGTTAGTAAAATTATACAGTGGAGTTTCACCTTATTTTCAAGAGAGATATATTAAACTTTTCAAGAATTATGTTGACGTCTTTGCATGGTCCTATGAAAACCTCAAAACCTATGATGTAAATAGTATTCAACACAAGATTCCTTTGAAAGAGGGAATTAAACCCTTCAAACAGAAGCTTAGACAGATAAATCCTCTGCTTCTACCATCAATTGAAAAGGAAGTCAAGAAGTTGCATGATGCAAATTCTGATAAATCCACTTAGGTATTCTGATTGGGTGGAAAATTTAGTGCCTGTGAGAAAGAAAAATGGAGAAATAAGGTTATGTATGGACTTCAGAAATCTCAATAGGGCTTCTTTGTAAGATAATTATCCTTTGCCTAAAATGGATCATGTTCTACAAAAGGTAATAGGATCTTTTAGAATGTTAATGCTAAATGGATTTTCTGGTTATAACCAGGTGGTTGTGGATAAGGAGGATCAGAAGAAAACAATGTTCGCAACTACCTAGGGAACCTTTATGTATGCCAGAATGCCTTTCGGATTAATGAATGCAAGTGGTACATTTCAAAGGGCTATGGACATTGCTTTTGTTGGAGATAAGTTTGTAGTAATATATTTGGATGATTTTAAATTTTAGGCATCTGTGGTTCATTTCTTTTTAACTTAGTCTCAGAGTATCCACAGTAGAAACCATATTTCTGTCAACGTTTCAAATCCCAATAGGGATCCATCATCAGGACCATTCTGAATGATGATGATAGAAGAAGAGCTTTGTGAAACGATAAATAGTTAAAGAAATATTTTTATTGAAAGTCAGCTAATAACTTTATCTTAATTTTTATTTTTATTTTTGTTTATCATTTT
>APFE030216520.1:19270-60128 GCA_000404065.3 Pinus taeda | reverse complement strand
TAATAAAAATGATAAATTAAAATTAAAATAAAGTTATTAGTTGACTTTCAATAAAAATATTTCTTTAACTATTTATCCTTTCACAAAGCTCTTCCTTTATCATCATTCAGATTGGTCCTGATGGTGGATCCCTATTGGGATATGAAACTTGACATAAATATGGTTCTAATATTTTGATGATATTACTGTTTTCTCGAATTCTGATGAAGAACATTTGGACCATTTGAAAAGGACTTTTGATAAATCTAGAAGATTAGGGCTTTCCTTAAATCCTAAGAAATCCATTTTTTCTCTAGAAGAAGGAAAACTATTGGGGCACATTGTTTCCAGAGATGGAGTGAAGATAGATCTGGCCAGAGTACAAGCTATGCAAAAAATATCATTGCCTAGGAGTAAAAAGGATATTCAAAAGTTTCTGGGAAAGATAAACTTCCTGAGAACATTTGTATCCAACTATGCATAAATTGTAAAGGAAATTGCTAATATGCTAAAGAAGGATAATGAAGTGAATTGGACCAAAGAAGCTAGATAATCATTTTCCAGGATTAAAGAGGCATTATAGGTAGCTCCAATCTTAATAAGCCCTGATTACCAAAAGCCCTTCCAAGTTTTTTCATTCGCATCATCAAGTTCAATAGTTGTTGTCTTGTTGTAGAAGAATGATGAAGAGAAAGAGCAGCCAGTTGCATTCTTAAGTAAGATTCTTAGGGATTCTGAGCTGAAATATAATATTCTTGAGAAACATGTGTATGCTTTGGTAAAAGCCCTGAAATCTTTTAGAAATTATGTGCTGCAGTCATAAATCATTGCTTATGTGCTAAATGCTGCAGTGAAAGATGTATTACTATAGGGAGATGTAGATGGCAGAAGAGGAAAATGGATAGCCAAGATCCAAGAATACGATTTGGACATAAAACCCACAAAGTTGGTGAAAGAACAAGGACTAGCAAAAATGTTGGTAGAATCAAACTTTCAGGCATTGGGAATAAACTTGTTGGCACCTGTAGATGAGAAAGTAGCTGAAGAAAGTGAAGGAAAACAAGATCCAAGTATGAAAATCAGGGATAGATGTTTGTATTCAAAATGGTATAAGCATATAATTCATTATTTGTGCTTTCTTTCCTGTCCCCAATCCTTAGATAGAACAAAGTATAGGGCACTAAAAATGAAGGCACAACCATATGTGATTGTGGAAGGCATATTGTACTGGAAGCATCTTGCTGGAATTCTTTGCTATGTTTAACAGAGTATGAATTTATAGAAACAATCAAAGATTATCATGAGGGGTTATGTGGGGGGCATTACAGTTGGAAAGTAACTGCAAATAAGATCCTTCAAGAAGAATTTTATTGGCCTACTTTATTTGGTGATACATATAAGTTTGTTAGAAGTTTTCAGAAGTGTCAGCTATTTGCCGAGAAAAAGAGATTAGCCCCTTTACCTTTGATTCCAGTTTTCATAGAGGAGCCATTTAGACAATGGGGTTTGGACTTTGTTGGAGAAATCAATCCACCTTCAAGCATACAACACAAGTGGGTTCTCACAACAACTGATTACTTCACCAAATGGGTAGAGGGAATCCCTACTAAGAGAGCAAATGATCAGATAGTAATGAAGTTTCTGGAGGAAAATGTTTTCAATAGATTTGGATGCCCCATTAAAATTATAATAGAAAATGCTCAAGTCTTCAATTCAAGTAAGTTCATTGCTTTTTGTCACAAGTATAATGTTATTTTGTCCCATTCAATGGCTTACCATCCACAGGGAAATGGATTAGTTGAATCTACTAACAAAAGTTTAATGAAGATCCTTAAGAAAACCATTGCATAAAATCAAAGAGATTGGGATTCTAAGTTAAATTTTGCTTTGTGGGCTGCTAGAGTAACTACAAGAAGATCTACAGGGAAATCAACTTTTGAATTAGTATATGGAACTCAGGCTCTGTTTCCAAGTCAACTTGTGAAGCCAGTGATTGCAATGATTCAGGAGGCAAAAGAGAAACCAAATGCTTTGATAAAAGGAATGAATAAAATGATGGAGCTAAGTGTGAAAAGGGACAAGGTAAGAGACAACTTGATTTTGTATCCATCCAAGATGAAAAATATTTTTGACAGAAAAGCCAAGGAAATTGATTTTAAAGTTGCATATTTAGTATTGAGATGGGATATCAGAAGAGAAGATAAGGGTAAACATGGGAAGTTTGATCCTCTCTGGTATGGCCCTTTTAGAATTGTTGAAGTAAGATCCAGTAATACCTTCATTCTTGCGAATCTTGATGGTGAGACTCTACAGTTGCCTGTCAATGGGAAATACTTAAAGCATTAATTCCAATTCTAAAGAATAAGCATCATTTCATTGTAAATACCAGAGTGAAATCAGTGTACAAATGCCATAGAATTTAAATTTATGCAAAGCAGTATATGACTCCATGCCTGAGGTGAAGGCACTAATCTGTGGTTCTTAGTGCTTCTGTGGCAAAAGCACTATCCCTAGGTGGAGCCAGATGTTGTAACATGCATTTTTATTGTTTATAATATTCATTTTTCATTCAAGAATCACTTGAAAATACTTCAAAAAAAAGAGATAAAAGCAAGATGAAGAAGTGATAATGGCATAGCAGAATCGCTAAAAGAATTTTAAAAGAATCGGCCTCGGAGTAGCCAAGGTTGCTATACAAGTCACTATATAAATGGTTATATGGAGCTAGACCCGATATATATGTGTGTGTGTGTGTGTGTGTGTTGAAATAAGAAAGAAATAAAGTAATATATCAAATTGGCAAAAGAAATAAGTGTTAAAGGGTTAAAGATCTGGACTTGATATATATTTATTGCATTTTATAAAGTTCAGCTGGTCGGCAAATATTATGGATGATCAGTTCCATTTATAGCGCCGATTACGATTTGCGATTGCGGGCTAGACCTGAAATACTATAAGTTGCATTTTATAAGCCTCGCGGGTCAGCGATATCGCATAATGCTTTATGCATATGCGTTAGGTTCCACTGATTGCGATATGCGATGGCCAGACCCGAAAACATATTTATCGTGTTCTATAAAATTCGGCGGGTTCGTAAAGCACCTTATGTATATGCTCATTCCACCGATTGTGATTTGTGATTGGGTTCTAGACCCAATATTATATATGCCATGTTTTATACTTTTGGCGGATCTGCCATATCTTAGATTGTTAAGGTTTGGGTTAATACATCAATTTAAAGTGTCGATTGTGATATGCGATGGGATTCCAGACCTGATATTGTTATGTATTATGTTTAATAACTCGGGTGGATCTGATGGAGTTATTAAACCAGGTTAATTCTTTTTCAGTTTCGCTTTTGCGTGCTCTGCATTAATTTTGCTAGGAAAAAGGAAAAATCAACGTTAAAGCCAAATCTGAAGAGGAAGGCAGTTGGGCATGTTTTCTTTGTATTTTGGCCAATCAAAATGCCTGATACATGCGTAAGTACAGATTTATGCACAAGTCAAAGTCAAACACTATTTTATTATAGTTAAAGTGGATTAATCATTATTAAGGAATATACAAGAGAACTCAGCAGCCGATTAACAGAGCAAGCCAGTAGTTACACTCATCTTCTAAATTCAGTTATTTTCCTGTTATTTCATGTTTTGTGAGGTGTATTTTACCCTCTGTAAGATTCTGTAATAGTTTTTACTTCAGATAGTTAGAGAAGCAATTAAATAATTTGGGTAGTTTCAAAAATCAACAACTATTCCACACTGTATAAAAAGATTAAAAATTACAAAGAAAGGGTTGGAATTTTGGAGAACCCGGAGACAAGGCCATTGTCTTCAAGGTATAATTTTTTATTAATGAAGAATCAAAATTTTCCATGCATTTGTTGGGTATGATTTTGTGACTTCTCTGTTATGTGCCATCTTATGTTTTCTTCCTTCAAGTATGGTAATGAAGTTGCAGGTCTTTATTTGCTTAGGTAGATAAAGTTAAATTCCTTAAAAGAGCACTCATGTACTTGAAATTTCACCTTTCTTTCTAAGTTACAGATAGTAGTTTTTGTGCAAGGCAACATATTATCTTTAACTTCTCCAAGAGTCATAGATAGTAGGTTCTATGTTAAATAACATATTGTTCATGATTCAGTTCTCACCTTCATAATTATTCTAAGTTACAGATAGTAGTTTCTACATAAGGCATCATACTATTTTTAACTTATTCAAGCTTTCTTCATTTATCATTCATATTCAGCTATCAAATGGCTTTCTGATATTTCCTTGTCATCTAAGTATTGAGGGTCAAAAACCAAGTCTCCACGTCCTTCATTTGAGAACACAACATATATCTAAGTGAAAAATAAGTGACAGTAAATAATATTTATTAATGTCTTAAGCACAATTTCTCTACAGCCGGGAAATTGGTTTCTTAAGGTACAACAGATTCAATGGCCAATTTCAAGGCCTTGACCTTCTTCCTCGGTCCTGCTCGCTTTTTTGTGTGTGGGCACTTTAACTGTGTGGATGCGGTCCCTGGGTCCATGTTTCCTTCTATTGTTTCTGCTTCCTCTTCCTCTCGCCCCTACGATGGCATTGCTTGGCCCTCGCCCGCCTTTGCGGTTGCTTCCTATGTTGTTGCGGATACTTTTGCACCCTTTTTCTACTTGGCATCCTTCTACACTGCTTCCCGCGCTTCCCATGCCTCATCTTCTGCTATTTCCTTCAACCCTTTCTCAGCCAATTGTGTGACATGCAGCTTAGCATTGTCCTTCTTCTTCTGTGATGCCACCCTTTTGAGTTCTGTAAGATCTAGGGAATGCCATTCCAAAGGCCATGCCTCCAAGACAATGAAAATGGCATCATCGGTGGCTACAAAAGGTACCATCATCCATTGCTTCATTGGATCCTTGCGCGCCTTGATAAAGATGTTGTGCATGTTTGCCTTGAATTATGCAAAACTCTATATACTATTGTACACCGTGGGCAACAAGTGTGGCTTCCAATTGATCCACATTTGGATGTTCATCTCCATGAGCACCTAGAACATCTTGCTATCGCGTATACTTTTTTCATCCTTTGTGGCCTAGAGCAAAGCGTACTTCACAACCTCTGGTAAATCTTTGTCAATTGTGGGGAATTGCCTGTCCTCCGACAGTTCCCTCAATACGAGAACTATGGATAGTAAAAACCATGCATAGTGGAAGCTTTTACCCTGCTCCTGGGCTTCGCAAAAATTCTTCAAGAATTTTGTGTAGAGGAATTCAGTGCAGTTAAATTGGACCCCCTCCGCGCAATGCTCATCCAGTTCAA
This sequence comes from Pinus taeda, assembly GCA_000404065.3. Taxonomy (NCBI): domain Eukaryota; kingdom Viridiplantae; phylum Streptophyta; class Pinopsida; order Pinales; family Pinaceae; genus Pinus; species Pinus taeda. The sequence continues at coordinate 54,846 of APFE030216520.1, read as the reverse complement.
TCATTAGTGGAGGTACCTCATCTACGCAGTACTTTTGCATAACTTTGCCGACCAGGATTTTGGTTGCTACACGTTCCACTTTGTCCCTGATGTTGGAGATGGTGTAGTCCCTCTTCTTGTTCTCCAGCTTGTACTTCGTCTTCATTGCCTCCACTAAGGCCAAATCACTACCCTTCCCTTCCAATATGGTCGTGAGGTCCTTTCCTTTTTATGGTAGCTTGGAAATGTGATGAATTAGATTTGTCGTGATGGGGATGGGGTCCTCCAGCCATATATACCCATCATGCACCAAGAAGAGCAACTGCCTAATGATGAAAAAGGCTATTGGGGCACGGTGGAAATGTGGCACCCATAGCAAGTTCAGCAGCCCGGCCTTTTCCACTCTGCACAGCCACTTCCGCAGCTCTAACATTATCACCACCCTCGTAGTGTTCTGCTTCATAAATGTCCTAGTCTCCATGTTAGGGAACTTCTCGTGGTCAGTGACGTCCCAATCTTCAAACTTCATGTTTGGCACGTGGCCCAAGTGCGTACCTTCAAACACAATGTCGATTGGGAGGAGGAAGGTCTGGAGTGAACTCTTGGTTTTGTCCAGGTCCTTGGGCACTTTGGCATTCCCTTTTTGCGGGGGGACATATGCGGGCAGTTTTTTCGCAAAGTATGCAGGTTTAATATCCTCCTCCATGCCTTCGTCTTCTTCCTCTATGATGATAAGGGCCTACAAATCTTCTTCTTCCTCATATGTTTCTATCATGACAGCTTTCCCCTTCTCTTCCATTGATAGTTTGTTGCATAGCGGGTTCCTCAGGGACATGCCTATAGGATCCATTGCTTGCTTATCCTTCTTGGGTCTTGGCGTATGCAGTGATTTGGGGATCTCTGCCCCAACCCCGACACCTTTTGGAACATCCTCCATAGTTGGGGTCTGCCGACGGTCACTTCTTCTATTCCCAAACCATTCTTAGTTGTTGTCATTGTATCTGGGCTATAATCTGTCACTCACAAATTCAGGGGCTCAATCAACGCTCGGCTCACAATGCACAGGGCTTTGCTCAATCGCTTAGTTCTCAAATGACCAAGTGTTGTTTGCTAGGTAGCCCTTTGTGTTTTATAGTGCTTTTTAAATTCAAATTCGACTGTTCCCCCCAATTTTGTTTCATTAATGCTTTCTTGGCGGCAGATTTTCCCAAATCTTGCCCATAAATCGCGTCTTAAATGTCCACCACCCGCTCCATTTGGCCTCAAGCCGATCATCCCGTCATGAATAGTGACTTCAATGGTCACTTTCTGGCCAATCCGCGCAGTAATGTAGTCCCCTGTGCACGGTTGCAGACCTTGTGACTCTCTGCTTCTGCGTGCATCTCCAACATCATGCAGCTCTTGGGCAGGATAGTTGATAGTCTTGTGCTCTCTTCCAACTACCTGGAGCGATAAGATTGTCCTTCCCTTGGCTAGTCAGGTGGTCACACCACCCGTGTGGGGTTCCATCCTGTCCTCCATCACAATTCATGGAGAATACCCACCTTCTATTATTATGGTTGGCATCGTGCACTTCACCATTTGCAATGCGCTACCCTGGTCACTACGCTCACCAATATGTGGTCCAAGCCAAGGCATCAAACTAACCAATTCACGATGATAGTTCTCAAACTTGTAAGTCTGATCGTATGCACCTTGACTTACCATTCTAGTAGTTTCAGTGAGAAACTCTTCCTTTATCGCATCCTCCAGTTTCTTGACCTCCATGTCTATAAAAGCGCTTTTCTCTCTTATCCGTAACCTTTCTTTTTCAAATTTGCAGAGTCTCAGATTTCCCTATTGGATTTCTTCTTCAAGTCCCATGTGTTCTATTTTTTTGGGTATGTAATTCCTTCTCTCTCGGCTTCACAAATTGTCGTGTCTACAGGTGCTACTAAGCGCAGACTAGGATTTGCATGCTCCATAGGGATTACAACCTCTACTTCATACTTCAGCTTCGAAAGTGCCCACGTGGTCAGGTTTTTTCACATGGTCCTATAAGCCCATAGAACTGCTGGTATGTGTAAGTTCCAGTCAGTGCGTCTCACATGGTGGACCATGTTCAGTACTTCACATACTTTGTCAAAGGCTTCCCCACAGATAATTTGTGGTGCACTTTGTCTTATCATAATTTGTTGTTCACAGCATTGTCTTGCCTGCTACTACTTGTTGGTCCTGTTTCATATCGCGAGGGTGGTGTGCATTTGTGTAGGTTGCGCACCATATGTTTGTACCCATATGGAGAGGTGGGCGTGCAGGCTATTTCGTCCATCATACCCAACTTTCATCTATAGTTGAGGTTTTCCAAACCACCTGAGCATCATCCTTCTGCATTCGTACCAGTCCTCAAAACTTCCTTGATGCGTACCCCATGATCTTGCGGGCGTAGCACACAGTGCCCATTTCAGAGCATCGAAACATTATTATTCAGGTACTTCTCTTTCAAATTTGTTTAGGAAATAATCCACCTTGCTCAACCCATCATACATAGGCAGATCTCTTACCTTTCTTATCATCTAGCAGAGTGACCTTGTCATCATGTTGCAGTTGAGTGTGGTTACCTCGTGTAACCAGTTATGCCATCGTTCTATTTCCTCATCCGAACTTGATGTGCAGGAGCTTTCGCGCTCCCACGAAATCCTGCCATCTACTGTTGGATTCACCCATTCCTTCTCTCACACGGTTATCTTGTAAATATAGTCTAGATCATCATCTCTCCCGTCATCGCGTACTGGCTCTGTGTAGTGCGATCCTTCCACAGGGTCTAAAGGTACCACTACATAGAGAGACTTTTTCTCAAAAATCATCTTGCGCTTCTTTAAATTTATCACTCCATTCATGTCAGTGGGCCAATCTATTCCTAGCAGTGCGAGATAAGGATTGCTATCATCAACAATCTCTATCACTTCAAAATCTGCAAGCATGCTCGCACCTTCGGTATCTACTGTTATTGCCTACAATCTTCCCATCAGTAGGATATTTTACTGGTTCGCCATTCACAATTAAATATGAGACCATTGCAATGCGGGCCTGCCCATGCGATCCCATGTCTGCTTCGGCAGGACGTTCATGTCCGATCCTAGATCCAAAATTACTTGATCCATTTCATATTCTCTAACTTGCACAGTCAATATCATCTCCATTCCTATTTGCGTTGTGTGTTTCCTGAGCTTCTAGACTACGTGCAGTTCCCCTGATCCAGCACATCCAGTGATGAGTTCTTGCAGGCCCTTCACCGCTTTGCTATTGCATAGTAGCTTGATGCATGTGTCCAGAAAGGTAGTAAACATTGATGGGTCCATCTCCAGTTATAGTTTGTCTTTACTACCTGAAGTGGAGGCATCAATGAAGCTCTTCTTAGCTTCCATGAATGTTTCCTTTGCACACTCCAAATCGAACTCTGGTTCCTTTGTTAGAGCCTTGCGAACCTAGGCACTCTCTTCAGGCTACTTGCCCTTGTTATCTCCTATCGGCATACCACTTGAGAGAATTATGTTTACATTTGAGTCCTTCTCGCATGGCTTGGACCTCATCATTTCCAGGTTCTGAGTTGGGGGAGGTTGGAGTGTTCCTTTATCGTGCGACCTTGCTATCAGTGTGGGGCACTCCTCCATACCATGATCAAACTGGGTACAATATAAACATGATGTTCTCGTTGAATTTGTATAATTGCAGGCATAATGCCCTAGCCCTCCACAATTGTAACAAATCAACTGTCCACGACCCCTTCCTAGTCCCATTCCACCTCAACCTCGTCCACGTCCCTAAAATCTAATGTGTGCCATCCCTGCATTTTGATCAAGGGCTCATGTTTCAGTCTGAACTCTATAGGTAGGAGTCCAATCCATCATTAGTTCATAACTTCTATAGGTACGCTCATCGTGGCCTACTGACCTGTAGAAATTACAGAGCAACTGCTGGGATGTCTACGTATACTTCTCTAATAGATGGCAGTTATATGTAGCAAGCTTCCCTCTTATCTGACAAATCGCACACCATAATGCAGGTGGTGTGCTTGGTCTTGCTTGTGCCTCTTGTCTCAATGGCATTGGCCCTCCTCCCACTAGGTAGTTCACGAAAATTAGACAATGGTCCTTGTCATGTCCCTAGCCTTTGCACTTTATGCACCATACCACCTCACACGCTTCTGGGCGAGTTGTCGTGTCTTGTTTCAAACTCTGCATCTCCAAACACGAGGTTTTCAACTGCATGTGGATCTATTGGACTCCCAACATAGGATCTTGTATCGAGGTCTCTTGCAGTCTCATTGCAATCTCCAAAGCTTCAGCCTGAGTGGATAGCTTTTGTTGTGACAACGCGTCCTTAGATGCGGCGTTAGTGATGCTACAAACCATGCATGGTGTTGTCCATCCATCAAGGTCATGTTGGCTTCATGAATCATGCCCTTCCATCTCTGATCTAGCTCCCAGGATGTCTCACCTGGAAGCATCACAATTTCCTTAAAACCTGATAATCGACTGTGTCTCTGATTTTGGTCTACTAAATTCCCAGTTTAGCATAGCTTGGATATTTGTGATCCCTGTGTTTGGATTATCATCAGAATGCTTAATGTACCACGTCAGTGCGTGATCTTGCAATGTGCTTACTAGTGTTTCCTTCTTTATATTGTCATCAGTGACTCCTTGTGCTTCCCATACAGCCTTTACCATGAACCAAAATTGGTCTGGATCTTCGTTCCCTACTCCTTTGAACACCAGAAATTTTATCGTGCTCGCCATATTGAACTGTGGTGGTGGTAGAGGTGGTGTGGGTGGAGATGGGGGTGAAGATGGTGAAATTGGTGGTGGTGCAGGTGCGGATGGTATGTGTGGAATTCGTTGTCTTATCAGATTGATCGCACTTCTTGGTGAGACTTTCACAAGCTCTTCCTTGCTTTCTTGCCGAGGTGAAATCAAGGGCTAGTTTCTATCTTTGTGCTACCTTTGTTTCTATAGATCCTCCCACTTCGCATAGCCCAAAACATCAATTTATTCGCATGACCTGCTTTTCACACAGTAGCATTTTAGTCCAAGTGTTCAAATATTTAACGTACTTACCTTGTGGGCCTTTGAGGAAGCATAAATCTGCCTCGTTGTAGCTGACTGAAGTATCTACTGTGAACTCGGTGATAAACCCTCCTATAATCTAATCGAGCTAATGGTCTAGAGCGCATGTGATCTTATCTTTCGATGCTTCTAGTCTGTGCACCAACTCTAGAGTCCACCCAATAAGTTTGTCGAGCCTACACCTTCCCTGACTATCTTCTAACTTCACGATCCACTGGTACATCTCAGAGGGGAAGGATGCAAAGAAAATTTTGTGGATTTCCGTATATAAGTAGTGTTCTAACCACTCTTCCTTTGATACTCATAGATTCTTGTTTTCCCACGTCGTGAACTCATGAATTTTTCTATCCAACCACTCTTCAATTTCTTTCTTTATCGAATTCCAATGACACAACATTAGACATCTCTTACGCAGATCTCGGTCTCAGCAACCGAACCATTTGTTGGCTTATTGGGGCCTGACCTAGGTTCAGAGGTCATTTAGACAAACAAATCCTAGTACTACTGGCCCTTTCGGCAATAGTTCACGGAGCGCGGGCTGAGGTCTCACCCAAAGTAGTATGGGAGGGTGCTAGAACCATGTTTCCACACCCTGGAGATGTCTAATGAGTTCAAGTGGTTCGTAGTTCAATCCTGCGTGCACGTCACTACGCACTCTTTCCCATACCTCGCAGCCTGAAATGTTGCCTTCGCACAACCCTACTCTACGGCCGAACACTGTTATTACCCAAGTCCTTACTAGTATTCCACTGTTAGTTGATTAACTTAGCCTACTTGCATGCGTTAAGCTATACTTAGCAATATAAATCATTCATACAAGTGCATGTAGTAAATAAATAATATATTTGCAATTTATAACAAACATGCATTAACCCAAGAACAGATGCACAGAATTATGATAAAACTTCTCTTTATTATTTTCTTCCTCGGTTACAAGCTCGACTCTTCCCTGTGCACTTAGTTATAGGGGTTCACACACTCGCCTTCACCTACTCTACGACCCAAGACACACTTAGACACTTCGACTCTTACTCTTCACTTCTACTTCCTTATCTCAGTTATTTTTTACACTTAGAGCCTCACTCTATTTATACATTCTCATGGTCCACAGACCATGGGTAGGCCAACATTACATTAAAAAACTAGAGCAGACAACCCTATGACTCTATCATACATTTTGCGCTCTGCACCGCAATTCGCAGAGTCTTTACAATAATATTAGGTCAAAACTCGGGCTTTAAGCCCCAAAACATGCCTTGGGGGATTCCATGCCCAACAATTTAATGTATAAAAAACACACACCATAATGTAAAGTTAAATATTCCATTATGAAATCAATTGAAAAGCACTCCCTACGATGGTATCCCAAATAACAAATGTTGTGTAAATTGATACCCCCCATTCTCATATTATTCAAAATATATATATCAAGTCATAATTTTAGTTTGTGAGGCCAGCATGTCTGAGTGACCAAGGAATCGAATGAGTAGTACATGGATTTGACCTTGTTTATTACAGAATTTGAGGATTTTAATGGAAAATGTGCACGCAATATACTAGTGTCTATAACTAATCATTAACTAGTAAAGTACCTTTGTGCCAAAGCCACGAACATGAATGTATAGCAATTTTCCTTGACATGTTTAGCCCTTTTCCATTGATGTTAAAGGGGGAGAATGTGAGAATGGAGACCAAATTTCAGAGAATAATTTTAGATGGTTCATTTAGTTGGGGTTTCCATGAATTCCAAAGGGGGAGATTGTTGGTATTAATGTGTGTTGCAGTGTTGCAGATGTGTTTTTAGTTGACATTAATGTCAACCTGGTAGCATGGGTTGTACGAGAGTAGGTTACCACTTGAATGTTTGGTTACATGTGGTTTGTACATGGTTGATGTCTTTCATTCATTTTGGCATGTCTACTATCATGGAGATGTGAGTATGGAGCAATGATTTGCAGATGTTGCATACAGAGTATGACCATAGGATGTCATGCTCCTCATGATCATGTTGTTGTTGTTGAGTTGGTTGGTGGTGTGTTTCACTTTCCATGATGATCAGTTACGCAGAGGTGTCACATGGCATGTGTAGAGTAGAGATGTGATGACCTCCTTGTTCATGATACTGCAACAGGTGTTACTCTTTGTTCATGATGTTGCTATAGGAGTTAGAGTCTAGGACCCTTGTTAATTAGGTCTCCATGTCCTAGATTAGGTCATCATGTTGATGATATGATACATAAGGTTTGGAGAGGATTTACAAATATTAGAGGATTCTTGAGTTGGTTGTACTAGTGTTGGAGGATGTTTAACATGTTCTGGAGCTGCATACTAATGACAAAGTTGTTGTGGAGCTAGTTAATGGCCTAGGTTTTAGTATGGTTATTGTTTGGAATCCAAGTCATCAAGATCTGACTTGTGATGATGATAGTGATGTGGCTGTGACTTGGTGAATTGTTGAAGAGGTGCTAGTGGCTTCCAGAGGACCTACAGAGGGTTGTCAAGCTTTGGGAGAAGTTTGGGGAGGATCTAAGCTGATTTTATTAGTTTTCTCCCATCCTCTACCCCAAACGCATGGAGCTAACCTTGTGCGTGTGGTTGAAGGGTTCCCATTGCATGGAGATAAGACTATGCATGTGGTTGCAACAGGGATCAACTAGTCTTGTGCATGTGATTAAGAATTTAGGTACAATTTTTGTGTACTTCTTGTGCATCTCATATAATTTTGGTATTGCGGTGATGTTCTTGATCATCACTTTCCAGTAAATAGCCAATGATAATGAGGTAAGTATTATATTGTAAATATTTTGATCTTTAATGAATTGTATCTAAGTTTTGAGTGCAATTGTTGTGTGAGGTTTTTTTAATTTGGGGATTCTAATTTGTAGGAATTTGCAGTTTGCATCATTTTTCGTATCAAAGTAGCAACAATAGTTATGGAAGATCGAAGAGGAGCATCTCGAGGAGCACAAATGGGAAGGCATACAACAAATGTGCTTTGTAGGTAGAATTACTAAGACTTCGTGAGAGGATGGATGTCATGGAAATTGAACAAAAAAGAGGAAATGGCATGGGAGATGTCAGTGAGGTTGAAGAAGAGCCTTCTAGTGACGAAGAAGCAAACGAGACACCAGAGGAGAAAATGTTGAAGATGCTTTCCAAGATGTATGCCAGGAAAAAAATGGAAGAACCATTATGTCAAGGTAACTTGAATGTTGATGAATTAATGGATGATCTAGGTGGATATCGGTGGCCACCTACCTATTCCACTTGGGCCCCCAACATTGTCTCTTTCAGTTTTTCATTTTCCTTTATTGTAGCACAATTTACTATTTTTGGAAGTTTTTTGGGTCTTGAACTTCTGGAGCCGTTTTGAGGCCCTAAACTACATTTTTAGGCCGAAAATGGAGAGACTCAAACACCCCAAATTGGGCCACCCATTTTTTTTAGCCTTCTATTCGAGATATTTGAAATGAGGTATTATGATACCCAAACGAAGATCGTATGCCAAAGTTATGAGGCTGGGAAATTGATGTACCAATTTACCAAATGGTGCCCATAGGTTTGGTGCTTCATCTCCTAGGGTTAGGTTTTTGGATGTTTAGGGTTTTCCATTATTTCTCAATAATAAATAGGCCTTTGAGCCTCATTGTAACACAGTTCGGAGGCATGTAGCTGCCACATCTCTTCCTAGAGATAAGCTACCATTGCTCGAGCCAGTCTTATTTCCATGTCGTTTGTAAGCATCTTTCAGTATTTGATATTAGTGAAATGAAGTATTATTTTTATTACATCTTGGAATTTATGGTTATATCTATTATTTGTTGCATTCTTGTTTAAATCTAGATCAGTGGTATCAAAGCCGCCTGCTCTTTCTCCATTTTTATTTTCATTTCCACAACGAGGTTAGGATATAAGGAGTTAGGGCTTGAATTGGTCAAATATTTGCAAGACTAGCCTCGCAAATCCCAAAATATTCCCATGGCGGATGAAAAGAAAGATGAGGGGGCAGGAGATCCTATCAAAATCTTGCTTGAAGAAGCCCTCAAGTAGCAAAGGAACACGATGATGGACAATTTTGTCTAGATCCTTCAGCGGCTACCGAACGGTGACACATCTAATTCTGAAAGCTACTTTGGAAGCGCCACACCCTTTAAGGTACAAGTTAACTTTGACATTCCCATATTTGAGGGTTAGATAGATGCAGCTGTTGTAGATAAATGGTTAAATTTGCTAGAAGGATATTTTTTCGTTCATGATTTTTCCAGCTGGGAAAAGGTCACTTTTGCACTTCTCAAAGCATCCCCCATGTCAAGGACTAGTGGGAAACCTACTATGAGTACAAGGATGAAAGTACGAACTCACTGTTTTTAGCCACACCCACTTGGAACTCGTTCTGAGATGCCATCAAGGAGCAGTGTTACCCTGTCGAGAGCTATGAGGATAAATAATAAAGTGGACAATGCTGTGACAGGGAAGGGACAAAGATGTACTGGAGTTTAACAATGTTTTTCATACCCTTCACACAAAATTGGGTATCAAGGATTCTGAGAACCATTTGGTTCTCAAGTACCGTGGCTACCTACACAGGTACATCCAGGACAAGATGGAGTTCTTGAACATCTCCTCACTTGGCACAACATACTGATATGTTGTCTAGACTAAGAAAAAGTTTAAAAAGAAGAAGCAAGAATTTGGATTTGTTAATCAAAGCAAGGGAAAGGTACCCCCAAACCACAGAACGAAGGACAAATCCAAGGCAGGGCAGCCCAGGACAACCCGCCAAAACCGCAAGCAAAAAATAACGCAGTGAAGCCGAAGAAGGACATGCAGAGTGGTGTGAGTTCCATAAGAGCTCTACTCACAACACAAGTGAATGTCAAGCCAAGAAATCACTGGTCACTAAGCTAAAGGCTTCAAAATCAGATGCATGTTCCGACTCTGAGTCAAAACCTAACAAGTGGAATGATAAAGGGAAGCAAATTATTAATGTGGAACCTAATGCCACCATTGCAACCATGAAGATCCAGAAAGTGGAACCTGAATATTCAGAGGAAGAGGAGCACCTCTTCCACTCCCAGATGTGGGTAAAGGGTTCCCTACAACATCTCATTATCGATAGCGGGAGCCAAAAGTACCTCATTTCGGTAGAGGTCGTGAAGTCACTAGGCTTACCAACCACAACACATCCACAACCATACACCATCGGGTGGCTTCACCAAGGAAGGGATCTTTGCGTGAGCCAACAGTGTCACCTTTCATATAGCATCAAGCCCTTCACGGATGAAGTATTATGTGATGTTTCTCCCCTTGATGTTTGTAATGAATTATTAGGCCAACCATACTTATGGAAGCGACATTTTGTCTATGAGTCAAGGCCATATTGTTATTGTTACTTTGGGAAATAAATTGTACAGGATACCGGAGGTAGCACTGCCTGCTGCCATCTCTTTAGTTGCTATGAAACAATGCAGTAAGCTCATTTCCAAAACTGAGAATTTGGTTTCCTAATGATACGCCCTCAGGGAAAGAAGAAGATGGTGGTCATGAACTCTAGATAGGGACCCTGCATGACAACAACAGATGGACAAGGTCGTGGAGGAGTACGAGGACATCTTCACCTCCCCTACAGGGGTGCCTCTACACTATCAAGTTAAGCACTCCATCAATCTGACCCCAAGTGTGTCCTTGTCCAGTGGACCAATCTATCGACGCTCTACTCTAGAGAATGACAAAATCAAGAGGTAGATACAGGAGCTGTTACAGAGAGGTCACATCCAACCGAGTTCATCACCCTGTGGGATTCCAATCGTGTTGGTACAGAAGAAGGATTTGGCTTGGAGACTCTATATTGACTATTGGGTGCTGAACAAGATTACTGTCTGGAATAGGTAACCGATCCCACAGATTGATGACCTTCCGAACCAATTGAAGGGGGACAAATATTTCAGCAAGATCAACTTGAAGTCAGGATATCACCAGGTACCAATTGAACTCTCTGATGTGTGGAAGACTGCCTTCGAAGCCAAGGAGGCCCTTTTCGAATGGTTGGTTATGCCTTTCAGGTTGACGAATTTTCCTGCAACTTTCATGAGGCTGATGGATGACATCTTGCAGCCATTCACTAACTCACTTGTAGTAGTATACTTGGATGACATCTTGATCTTCAGCCAGAGCTAGGAAGAGCACCTCCACCACATCTGACAGGTTCTCCAAAAACTGCGGCAACAACACAAGCTATCTGCCAATTTGGAGAAATGCACCTTTGGCATGACCCACGTTCGGTATCTGGGATAAATTATTGATGAATGGGAGGTGCATGTGGATCCAGCCAAGATCCAAGTCATCCAATATGGGCCAGCTCCAACCACTTTGATAGAGTTCCATAGCTTTCTGCGTCTTGCCAATTTCTATTGTAGGTTTGTGTTGGGATTATCTCATATCACTTGGCCCTTGAGTCAAGTCACCAAGGGAGGAGCAACAACAAAATTCTTTTGGTTTGAATCTCAACATAAGGCATATTGGAACCAAGTTTCCACACCCTTAGATGGTCACGATGTCGGTTTATACCTTCTTTCCCAACTTTCGTGTAGGTCACTAAGTTCTAGGATCTGTTAGTTTAGCCCTTTATTCATCCCTTTAGTACCTATGCAAAGGGGTACCTTTGACCTTCACGCAGCCCTAACCTGCGATTCAAGTACTTTTTCATTGCTAGGGCAGTATATTGTGAAGATTCTCAAATTATCTTAAGTGTCTTACTTATCTTACTAAACAATCACAGTTAGCACCGTATAAATAGATATCTTTACTTGTGTTCAATTAACCAACATAATTACATACATTCACGCATTACATAAGCATTGTAAATGAAATTCATACACAATATGACAAGATGCATTAATAGGAAACAAAGACACAAAATTTGCAAAATGCTTCTCTTTATTGATATCTTCAGATAATTACAGACTCTATCTGCCCTACGCACACAACAACAAGGGTCCACGCACTCAGCTACAGACTTCCACCCGAGGCCTTTGCGCACTCAGTTGTAGAGCCTCTACCTACGCTACAACCTGAAACTTAGACTTCTCTAAAGACTTCCTCCTTATCGCTCAAGACTTTTTCATAGCTAAAGCTACTTAGATCTTACTTACGTAGCTCTTTTTATAAAATCCCATGGTCTGTGGACCATGGGTAGATCTTTACAGCCGGCTAATGCTTTACAAAATAAGGGCGGACAACCCTTTATGACTTATGATGCCTTCACGCTACATGACCACAAAATACAGAGACTTTACAACTTTATTACAAAACATGACCCAAAACATGGCCTTTTAGCCCCAAAACTATCCTTGGGAGATCCCATTCCCAATGGGAGCCCAACACAGACATTGTGACTTGCCCTCGAGTCACTCGGCAGGTGTGGAGATCTTAGCATGAAGAGCTCCTTTGAGCCACTTCCGCGGATCCAATGTAGTCATTCCGGTGGTTGTATCGATAATGCGATGCATCAGTTGCTTGGTCACCAAGTGTGGGAACTTCTCATGGTTAGCCAAGTCCCAATATTCGAGTTTTAATAGAGGAACCCGCCCCAAGCACAGTCCTTCGAAAACAATCTCATCCGACAGCAGAGGGGTTTGCAAGGGGACCTTGCTCTCGTTGATGTCTTTCGGTACCTTGGTCTTGCCTTTGCGTGGAGGGACGTACTCAAGAAACCGAGTGATAGGGTCATCACCCTGGGCTTCAACTTCCTCCACGTCTATCCCTATGTCCTCATCATCCACTGGGATGTCTTCAATTTCTTCCTCCCCTAGCTCCAGATTGATGGCTTTTCCCTTTTCCTATGCAGTGGGCTTGTCCTTCCATGGGTTTCTTCTCGGTGATGTGCGCACCGGTATTTCAAGTCGCTTTCCCTTTTTATCCTTCATGCTCTCCTTGGTTAGGGCGGGATTTGCTCTCAGCATCCTTGATGAAGCCACCCTTGGTAATGCACTACCCTTGGAACTCATTCTAGGATGCCATCAAGGAGAAGTACTACCCTATCGGGAGCTATGAGGATAAATACATAAAGTGTACAATGTTGCGACAAGGAAGGGACCAAGATGTACTGGAGTTTACCAATGTTTTTCATACCCTTTGCACGAAGTTGGATATCAAGGATTGTGAGAACCATTTGGTTCTCAAGTATCGTAACTGCCTAAACAGGTACATCTAGGATAAGATGGAGTTCCTGAACATCTCCTCACTTGGAATGGCAGACCGATATGTTGTCAAGATTGATAAAAAGTTTAAACAGAAGAAGTGAGACTTTGGATCTGTGCATCTGAAGTAAGGGAAAGGTACCCCCAAACCACAGAATAAAGGGAAAAGCCAAGGCAGGGAGGCCCAGGACAACCCACCAAAGCCACAAGCAAAGAACAACACCACAAAGCCAAAGAAGGACATAAGAAAGTGGTTTGAGTTCCATAAGAGCTCCGCTCACAACACTGGTGGATGAGGTAAAGGCTTCGAATTTAGATGAAATTTTCAACTCTTAGTCAGAACCCAACAAGGGGAATGACAAAGGGAGGCAAATTATCGATGTGGAGCCCAACGCCACTATTTCCACCACGAAGATCCAGAAGGAGGAACCCAAAGATCTAGAGGAAGAGGAGTGCCTCTTCCACTCCCAGATGTGGGTAAAGGGTTCCCCACTATAGTTCATTGTCAACAGCGGGAGCCAAAAGAACCTCATTTTGGCAAAGGTTGTGAAGTAGCTAGGCTTACCAACCACAGCACATCCACAACTGTACACCATCAAGTGGCTTCACCAAGGACGAGATATTCACATGAGCCAACAATGTCACCTTCCATACAACATCAAGCCCTTCACGAATGAGGTATTATGTGACGTTACTCCCCTTGAAGTTTGTGATATATTATTAGGCCAACCATACTTATGGAAGTGACATTCTATGTATGATTCAAGGCCTCGTGCTATTAATTTTACTTTGGAAATAAGTTGTACAAGATACCGAAGGTAGCACCGCCTCTCGTCATCTCTTTGGTTACTATGAAATAATGTAGTAAGCTCATTTCAAAAATAGGGAAATTTGTTTTCCTGATGATATGCCTAAAGGGAAAGAAGAAGATAGTGGCCACGTCCTCCATATAGGGAGTACGAGGACATCTCCAACTCCCCTGTAAGGGTGCCTCTGCATTGTCAGGTAAAGCACTCCATCAATCTAACCCCAGGTGCATTGCTGCCCAATGGACCAACCTATCGGTGCTCCGTCCTGGAGAATGATGAAATCAAGAGGCTGATCCAAGAGCTGCTGCCGAAAGGTCACATCCAACCGAGTTCATCACCTTGTGGGAGTCCGATCATGTTGGAAAAAATAAGGATGGGACTTGGGCCTTTCGGGTTGACAAACGCTCCTGCAACCTTCATGAGGTTGATGGATGACATCTTGTGGCCATTCACCAACTCATTTGTAGTGGTATACTTGGATGACATCCTGATCTTCAGCCAAAGTTGGGAAGAGCACCTACACCACATCCGACAGGTTCTCCAAACACTGTGACAACACAAGATATGTGCTAATTTGAAGAAATGCAGTTTTGGCGTGACCCAGGTTTAGTGTCTAGGATACGTTATTGATGAATGGGGGGTGCATGTGGATCTAACCAAGATCTAAGTCATTCAGGATTGGCGAACTCCAACCACCTTGACAGAGCTTCGCAACTTTTTGGGTCTTGCCAATTTCTACCACAAGTTTGTGTTGGGATTCTCTCATATCACTTTGCCCTTGAGCCAAGTCACCAAGGGAGGAGTGAAAGCAAAATTCTTTTGGTATGAATATCAATAGAAGGAATTCAAAGATTTGAAACATCGCCTCTGCTCTACACCAGTGCTCACATTATTAGACTTGCAACAGCCATTTGAGATCGAGACAAATGCCTCTGTCTATGCTATTGCGGTAGTCCTTACTCAACAAGGGCATCTAGTGGCATATCACAGTGAGACACTTTCAGACACAGTGCAGAAGTATCCCACTTATGAAAAAGAGATGTATTCCATTGTGCATGCCTGCCGACAATGGAAGCATTACATTTTGGGGAAGGAAACGATCATCCACACAAACCATCGGCCCCTGCAATTCATACAGATGCAAGGGAAGTTGTAGAATGATTGCCACTAGAAGTGGTCCACATACCTACAACAGTTCCATTTGAATATCAAGTATAAGAAGGGAAGCACCAATAATGTTGTAGATTACCTCAGCTGACCACCGATCATGGTGTTAACCACTATGCTCAACTCTTGCAGGCACAAGACTTTTGATTGGCCACTTCTCTACAAAAGTGACCTAGAATTCGGAAACACATATGAGACGCTCTTGGAGGGTCAGAAATTTCCAAATTTTCACCTAGGACACCTTTGTGTTCCTTCAAGAGAGCATGCCAAGATGATTTGGGAAGCACACTACAGTCGGGCCGCGGGGCATTTCGAGGTTGACAAATGATGGCAGTACTGCAAAAGTATTTCTATTGGTCGAATCTTCGATAAGATGTCAGGAAGTACATCAGATCCTGCACTACCTGGATCATTGCCAAACCAACTGTCAAGAAGCAAGGCCTCTATACTCCGCTGCCTACACCTAGTCGACCTTGGGAATCCATCTCCATGGATTACATGTCGGGTCTTCCTTCTACTAAGCATGGAAACGACTGTGTTTTTGTAGTTTTTGACAGATTCTCGAAGATGGCCATTATGGTGGCCTACAAGAAGAATATCATAGTGGAAGCCACTGCTAAACTCTTCTCTGAACGAGTGTGGGTAAACTTTGGGATCCTATAGTCTATCATCTCAGATCAGGATAGTAGGTTCCTCAGTACATTTTGGTCTAGTCTCTGGTCAATGTTGGACACCAAGCTCACTATGTTCATATCTTTCCATCCCCAAACTGATGGCTAGACAAAGGTCATCAACATGATGATCATACACATTCTCTGTATGTACAACTTAAAGCATCCACACAAATGGGATGAGAGCCTCCCCTATGTCTAACACAGCTATAACCAGGCTCTCCACAGTTCGACTAGCCACAACCCTTTTTAGGTGGGCTTGGGATTCCAGCCACTATGTCCAATTGATGTGGCCATGCCATTTGCAGATACTCATGCAGATTCGGCTGATGGCTAGTCCGAAACCAACAAGGAAAATAAATTCATTAAGCACATTCAACATATCCGCAGGTAGGTCCGTGACATTTTGGAGAAATAAAATTCCATGTACTAGTAGCAACATGATCAAAATCGAGTGCCACACAGGTTTCAGGTGGGTGACAAATTCTTGTTTCATTTGCAAAAAGAACGCCTTACCGGAGCCTATCAAAAACTAATACCACTCTGATATGGTCCTTACACCATTACCAAGGTAGTGGGAGACAATGCATTTGAGCTCACCATTCCCTCATTCATTGGCCTACACACAATATTCAATGTGGACAGCCTTTGACCATACTTCCCACCATTGCTAGACACATCAGACATTGCAGAATAACACACACTTACAGAGTTAAATCTAGATTGCATGGAACAAGCCACAACTAATCAGATCATGAACACCCAGGTTAAAAACACCTGACAATGAAGGATCCAACTATATCGAGTTGTCAAAGTAGGCCAATTCCTTCACCCAGGCAAGTGGCTCACCAGAGACCAAGTTTAGAAAAAGTTTCCTCATCTCATGGAGGAACTCACCACAATGGGGACCATTGCTTCCTAAGTGGGGAGGAATGATCCAGGTGGATATTCGTGGCCACCTGCCTATTCCACTTGGACCCCCAACACTGTCTCTTTCTGTTTTTCGGTTTCTTTAATTGTAGCACAGTTTACTATTTCTAGCAATTTTTTGGGTCGTGAACATCCAAAGCCCTTATGAGGCTCTAAACGGCATTTTTAGGGAAAACTAAGAGACTAAGAATGCCCCACATTGGCTTGCTTATTTGCTTTTAGCCTTCTTTTCGAGATCTTCGAAACGAGGTATTATGATAGCCAAATGGAGATCGTATGCAAAAGTTACGATGGTCGGAAGTTGATGTACCAATTTACCCAAACGGGGCCCACAGTTTTGGCACTTCATCTCCTAGGGTTAGGTTTTTGGATGTTTATGGTTTTCCATTATTTCTCAATAATAAATAGGCCTTTGAGCCTCATTGTAACACAGTTCGAAGGCATGTAGCCGCCACATCTCTTCTTAGAGATAAGCTACCATCGCCCAAGCTAGTCTTATTGCCATTCTGTTTGTAAGGATATTTCAGTATTTGAGATTAATGAAATGAAGTGTTATTTCTACTGCATATTGGTATTTATGGTTATATCTGTAATTTTTTGCATTCCTGTTTAAATTTGGATCAGTGGTATCAAAGTGGTTTACTCTTTCTCTGGTTTTCATTGCATATCCCCAACGAGGTCGAGATATAAGGATTTAGGGCTTCAATTGGTCGAACCTTTTCTAGACCAACCTCTCAAATTTCAGCGGTATCCCATGGCAGATGAAAAGAAAGACAAGGGGGTAAGAGATCCTATCAAACTCTTGCTCGAAGAAGCCCTCGAGTGACAAAGGAATGCGATGATGGACAATTTTGTCGAGATCCTTAAATGGCTACCCAAGGGAGACGCATCTACTTCCAACAGCTACTCTAGAAGCACCACACCCTTTAAGGTACAAGTTACTTTAACATTCCCATATTTGAGGGTTAGATAGATGCAAACACTGTAGATAAATGGTTAAATCTGCTAGAAGGATATTTTTCCGTTCATGATTTTTCCAACCTGGAAAAGATCACTTATTAACTTCTCAAAGTATCCCCCCACGTCAAGGACTGGTGGGATACCTACTGTGAGTAGAAGGATGAAAGTACGAACTCACTGTTTTCAGCCACACCCACTTGGAACTCATTCCAGGATGCCATGAAGGAGCAGTACTAACCTGTCGAGAGCTATGAGGATAAATACATAAAGTGGACAATGCTGCGCCAGGGAAGGGACAAAGATGTACCAGAGTTTACCAATGTTTTTCATACCCTTCGCACAAAGTTGGGTATCAAGGATTCTGAGAACCATTTGGTTCTCAAGTACCACAACTGGCTACACAGGTACATCGAGGATGAGATGGAGTTCTTGAACATCTCCTCACTCTGCACAACATATCGATATGCCGTCAAGATTGAGAAAAATTTGAAACAAAAGAAGCGAGACTTTCGATCTGCGAATCCGAAGCAAGGGAAAGGTACCCCCAAACCACAGAAAAAAGGAAAAAGCCAAGGTAGGGTAGCCCAAGACAACCTGCCAAATCCACAAGAAAAAAACAACACCGTGAATCCAAAGAAGGACACGGGATAGTGGTGTGAGTTCCATAAGAGCCCCACTCATAACACAAGTGAGTGTCTGGCCAAGTAGCCACTAGTCGCTGAGCTAAATGCTTCAGAATTAGATGCATGTTCCGACTATGAGTCAAAACCCAACAAGGGGAATTACAAAGGGAAGCAGATTATCGATGCGGATCGCAACTCCACCGTTGCCACCACGAAGATCTAGAAGGAGGAACCCGAAGATCGAGAGGAAGAGGAGCACCTCTTCCACTCCCAGATTTTGGTAAAGGGTTCCCTGCTATAATTCATATTTGATAGCGGGAGCCACAAGAACCTCATTTTGGTAGAGGTCGTGAAGTGGTTGGGCTTACTGACCACAACACGTCCACAATTGTACACCATCGAGTGACGTTCCTACCCTTGATGTATGTGATGTATTATTAGGCCAACCATACTTATGGAAGCGACACTCTATGTATGAGTCAAGACCTCGTGCTATTATTGTTACTTTGGGAAATAAGTTGTACAGGATACCAAAGGTAGCATTGCCTCTCACCATCTCTTTGGTTACTATGAAACAATGCAGTGAGCTCATTTCCAAAACCAAGAAATTTGATTTCCTGATGATACACCCTCAGGGAAAGAAGAAGATGGTGGCCATGACCTCCAGATAGGGCCCCTTTGCATGACAATATCAGATGGAAAAGGTAATGGAGGAGTACAAGGGCATCTTCACGTCCCCTGCAGGGGTGCCTTTGCACTGTTAGGACAAGCACTCCATCGATCTGACCCCAGGTGCGTCGTTGCCCAATGGACCAATCTATCAGCGCTCCATTCTGGAGAATGACAAAATCAAGAGGCAGATTCGGTAGTTGTAGCAAAAAGGTCACATCCAATCGAGTTCATCACCCTGTGGGTGTCTGATCGTGTTTGTATAGAGGAAGGATGGGACTTGGAGACTCTGTATTGACTATCGGGTGCTAAACAAGATCACTATCTGAAATAAGTACCTGATCCCACAAATTGATGACCTTCTAGACTAGCTCATGGGGGGGAATATTTCAGAAAGATCGATTTGAAGTCAGGATATCACTAGATACCAATTGAACCCTCTGATGTGTGGAAGACTGCCTTCAAAGCCAAGGAGGGCCTTTTCAAATGGTTGGTTATGCCTTCGGGATGATGAATGCTCCTGTAACCTTCATGAGGCTGATGGATGACATCTTGTCACCATTCACCAACTCATTTGTAGTAGTATACTTGGATGACATCCTGATCTTCAGCCAGAGTTGGGAAGAGCACCTCCACCACATCCAACAGGTTCTCCAAACACTGTGGCAACACAAGCTATGTGCCAATTTGGAGAAATGCACTTTTGGCATGACCAGGGTTCAGTATTTGGGATATATTATTGATGAACAGGGGGCGCATGTGGATCCATCCAAGATCCAAGTCATCGGGGATTAGCTATCTCTAACCACTTTGACATAGCTCCACAACTTTCTGTGTCTTTCTAATTTCTACCATAGATTCTTGTTGGGATTCTCTCATATCACATGGCTCTTGAGTTAAGTCACCAAGGGAGGAGTGAAAGAAAAATTATTTTGTTCTAAATCTCAACAGAAGGCATTCATAGATTTGAAACATTGTGTCTTCTCTCCACTAGTGCTCACATTACCAGACTTGCAACAACCATTTGAGATCGAGATAGATGCCTCTGACTATGCTATTGGGGCAATCCTTACTCAACAGGGGCATCTAGTGGCATATCACAGTGAGACACTTTTAGACATAGTGCGGAAGTATCCCACTTATGAAAAAGAGATGTATTCCATTGTGCAAGCCTACAAACAATCGAAGCATTACATTTTGGGGAGGGAAACGGTCATCCACACGGACCATCGGCCCCTATAGTTCATACAGATGCAGGGGAAGTTGCAGAATGATCACCACAAGAAGTGGTCCACATAACTGCAATAGTTCCATTTGAATATCAAGTATAAGAAGGGAAGCACGAATAATGTTACAGATTGCCTCAGCCGACCACCGATCATGGTGTTAACCACCATGATCAACTCTTGTGGGCGTGATACTTCTGATTGGCCACTTCTCTACAAAAGTGTTCCAGAATTCGGCCACACATACCAAATACTCTTGGAGGGTCAGCAAGTTCAAAATTTTCACCTCCAGGATGCCCTATTATGCCACCTGGGACACATTTTTGTTCCTTCAAGAGAGCGTACCAAGATGATTTGGGAAGCACACTACAGTTGGGTCACTGGACATTTTGGGGTCGAGAAAATGGTGGCAGTACTGCAGAAGTATTTCTATTGGCCAAATCTTCAACAAGATGTCGGGAAGTACATTAAACCCTGCACTGCCTATGCTATTTCCAAACCGACCATCAAGAAACAAGGCTTCTATACTCCACTGCCTACCCCTAGTCGACCTTGGGAATCTTTCTCCATCAATTACATGTCATGCCTTCCTTCTACCAAGCATGGCAACAACTATGTTTTTGTAGTCATCGACGGATTCTCAAAGATGGCCATTATGGTAGCCTGCAAGAAGAATATCACAGTGGAATCCACCACTAAACTCTTCTTTGAACGAGTGTGGGTACACTTTTGGATACCACAGTCTATCATGTCAGATTGGGACAACAAGTTCCTCAGTATATTTTGGTCCAGTCTTTGGTTGATGTTGGACACCAAGCTCACTAAGTCAACAACTTTACATCCCCAAACTGATGGCCAAACAGAGGTTGTCAAAAGGATGATCATACACATTCTACACATGTACAAATCAAAGCATCCACACACATGGGATGAGAGCCTCCCCTATGTCCAACATAGTTATAATCGGGCTCGCTACAGCTCGACTGACCACATCCCTTTTCAGGTGGGCCTGGGATTCCAGCCACTATGTCCCATTGATGTGGCCATGCCATTTGCAACTACTCATGTAGATTCGACTCATGTCTAGTTTGAAAATGATAAGGCAAACAACTTCATTAAGCACATCCAACATATCTGCAAGTAAGTCCACAACATTCTTGAGAAATCAAATGCCAAGTACAAGTAGCAATAGATCAACATCGGGTGCCACACAAGTTTCAGGTGGGCGACAAAGTCTAGTTTCATTTCCAAAAGGAATGCCTTAACAGAGCCTATCAGAAACTCAAACCACTCTAATATGGTCCTTACACCATTACCAAGGCAGAGGGAGACAATGCATTTGAGCTAAGAATTACCCCATTTCTTGGCTTGCACCCAGTGTTCAATTTGGACCGCCTTCGACCATACTTCCCACCATTTCTAAACACATCAGACATTGTAGAACAACTCACACCTACAGAGTTAAATCCAGATTGCATGGAATAATCCACAATTGATCAGATCATGGACACGCACATCAAGAATACCTCATAGCAAAGGATCCAACTATATTGAGTTGTCAAAGGAGGCCAACTCCTTCACCAGGGCAAGTGGCTCACCAGGGACCAAGTTCAGCAGAAGTTTCCTCATCTCATGGAGGAACTCAACTCAATGGGCATCGTTGCTTCCTAAGGGGGTAGGAATGATCCAGGTGGATATTGGTGGCCACCTACCTATTCCTCTTGGACCCCCAACACTATCTCTTTTATTTTTTTGGTTTCCTTAATTATAGCACAGTTTACTATTTTTTGTAGTTTTTCGGGTCCTAAATTTCCAGAGCCGTTTTCAGGCCCTAAATGGCGCTTTTAGGGAAAATGGAGAGACTGGAAACACCCCAGGTCAGCTTGCCTATTTGCCTCAGGTCGGCTCTTTGACAAAATTGAAAAGAGGTATTATGATAGCCAAACAGAGATCGTATTCCAAAGTTACGACCCTGGGAAGTTGATGTACCAATTTACCCAAATGAGGCCCATAGTTTTGGTGCTTCATCTCCTAGAGTTAGATTTTTGGATGTTTAGGGTTTTCCATTGTTTCTCAATAATAAATAGGCCTTTGAGCCTCATTGTAACATAGTTCGAAGGCATGTATCTGCCACATCTGTTCTCAAAGATAAGATGCCATTAGCCGAGCTAGTCTTATTTCCATTCTGTTTGTAAGCATATTTCAGTATTTGATATTAATGAAATGAAGTGTTATTTCTACTACATCTTGGTATTTATGGTTATATCTGTAATTTTTTGCGTTACTGTTTAAATATGGGTCAGTGGTATTAAAGCGGACTGCTCTTTCTCTATTTTTCTTTGCATGTCCCCAACAAGTTCGAGATATAAGGAGTTAGGGCTTGAACTAGTCAAACCTTTGCAAGACCAACCTCACAAATCGCGACGGCCTCCCATAGCGAATGAAAGGAAAGATGAGGGTACAGGAGATCCTATCAAAATCTTGCTCAAAGAATCCCTCGAGTGACAAAGGAATGTGATGATGGAAAGTTTTGTCCAGATCCTTCAACAGCTACCCAAGCGCGATGCATCTACTTCCGGCAGCTACTCTGGAAGTGCCACACCCTTTAAGGTACAAGTTAACTTTGACATTCCCATATTTGAGGGTCAAATAGATGTAGACATTGTAGACAAATGGCTAAATCGTCTAGAAGGATAATTTTATGTTCATCATTTTTCGAGCCTAGAAAAGATCACTTTTGCACTTCTCAAAGTATCCCCCCACGTCAAGCACTGGTGGGAAACCTACTGTGAGCAGAAGGATGAAAGTACAAACTCACTATTTTTGGCCACACCCACTTGGAACTCATTTCGGGATGCCATCAAGGAGCAGTACTACCTTGTCAAGAGCTATGAGGATAAATACATAAATGGACAACGTTGTGACAGGGAAGCGACCAAGATGTACCATATTTTACCAATGTTTTTCATACCCTTCGCACGAAGTTGGGTATCAAGGATTTTGAGAACCATTTGGTTCTCAAGTACCGCGGCTGCCTACACAATTACATCTAGGATGAGATGGAGTTCCTAAACATCTCCTCACTCGGCATGACATACCAATATGTCGTCAAGATTGAGAAAACGTTTAAATAGAAGAAGCAAGACTTTGGATCTACGAATCTGAAGCAAGGGAAAGGTACCCCCAAATGGCATAACAAAGGACAAGCCAAGGTAGGGTGGCCCAGAAGAAGGACAAGGGAAAGTGGTGTGAGTACCATAAGAGCTCCACTCACAACACAAGTGAGTGTCAGGCCAAGCAGTCACTGGTGGCTGAGCTAAAGGCTTCAGAATTAGATGCATGTTCCGACTCTGAGTCAGAACCTGACAAGGGGAATGACACATATCTTGATGCAAAGCCCAACGCCACTGTTGCCACCACAAAGATCCAGAAGTAGGATCCTGAAGATATAGAGGAAGAGGAGCGCCTCTTCCACTCCCAGATGTGGGTAAAGGGTTCCCACTATATTTCATTATTTACAGTAGAAGCCAAAAGAACCTCATTTTGGTAGAGGTCGTGAAGTAGCTAGGCTTATCAACCATAGCACATCTACAACTATCAACCATCAGGTGGCTTCACCAAGGACGGGATCTTCACGTGAGCCAACAGTGACTCCTTCCGTACAGTATCAAGCCCTTAATGGATGAGGTATTGTGTGATGTTGCTCCCCTTGATGTTTGTGATGTATTATTAGGCCAACCATACTTATGGAAGTGACGCTCTGTGTATGAGTCAAGGCCTCGTGTTGTTATTGTTACTTTGGGAAATAAGTTGTATAGGATACTGGAGGTAGCACCGCCTGTTGCCATCTCTTTGGTTATTGCGAAACAATGCAGTAAGCTCATTTCCAAAATCGGGAAATTTGTTTTTCTGATGATATGCCCTCATGGAAATAAGAAGATGGTGGCCATGACCTCCAGACAGGGCCCCTCCGAATGACAACAACAATGGAAAAGGTCATGGAGAAGTACGAGGAAATATTCACCTCCCCCATAGGGGTGCCTTTGCACTGTTAGGACATGCACTCCATCGATCTAACCCCAGGTACATCGCTACCCAATGCACCAATCTATCGGTGCTCCGTTCTAGAGAAAGATGAAATCAAGAGGCAGATTCAGGAGCTGTTGCAGAAAGGTCACATCTGGCCAAGTTCATCACCCTATGGGAGTTCGATCGTGTTGGTAAAGAAGAAGGATGGAACTTGGAGACTCTGTATTAACTATCGGGTGCTAAACAAGATCATTGTCTAGAATAGGTACCTAATCCCACAACTTGATGAGCTTCTAGACCAACTAAAAGGGGGAAAATATTTCAGAAAGATCGACTTGAAGTCATGATATCCCCAGGTTCCAATTGAACACTCTGTTGTGTGGAAGACTGCCTTCAAAGCTAAGGAGGGCCTTTTTGAATGGTTGGTTATGCCTTTCGGGTTGATGAATGCTCCTGCAACCTTCATGAGGCTGATGGATGAAATCATGCAGCCATTCACCAACTCATTTGTAGTGGTATACTTTGATGACATCCTGATCTTTAGCTAGAGTTGGGAACAACACCTCCACCACATCCGACAAGTTCTCCAAACACTGCACCAACAAAAGATATGTGCCAATTTGGAGAAATGCACTTTTGGCATGACCCGGGTTCAGTATCTAGGATACATTATTGATGAATGGCGGGTGCATGTGGATCTAGCCAAGATCCAAGTTCTGAGATTAGCCAGCTCCAACCACTTTGAGAGAGCTTCGTAGCTTTCTGGCTCTTGCCAATTTCTACTGCAGGTTCGTGTTGGGATTCTCTAATATCACTTGGTGCTTGAGTCAAGTCACCAAGGGAGGAGCAAAAGAAAAATTATTTTGGTTTGAATGTCAATAGAAGGCATTCATAGAGTTGAAACATTTCCTCTTCTCTGCACTAGTGCTCACATTACCAGACTTGCAACAACCATTTGAGATCGAGATAGATGCCTCTGACTATGCCATTGGGGCATTCCTTAATCAATAGGGGCATCTACTGGCATATCACAGTGAGACACTTTCAGACATAGTGCAGAAGTATCCCACTTATGACAAAGAGATGTATTCCATTGTGCAGGCCTACCGACAATGGAAGCATTACATTTTGGGGAAGGAAACGGTCATCCACACAGACCACTGTCCTCTGTAGTTCATATAGATGCAAGGGAACTTGTAGAATGATTGACACTAGAAGTGGTCCATATACCCGCAACAATTCCATTTGAATATCAAGTATAAGAAGGGCAGCACCAATAATGTTGCAGAGTGCCTTAGCCAACTACTGATCATGGCGTTAACCACCGTGATCAAATCTTGTGGGCACGAGACTTTTGATTGACCACTTCTCTACAAAAGCGACCTAGAATTTGGCCACACATACCAAATGCTCTTGGAGGGTTAGCAAGTTCAATATTTTCACCTCTAGGATGCCCTATTACACCACCTGGGACACCTTTGTGTTCCTTCAAGAGAGCGTGCCAAGATGATTTTGAAAGCACACTACAGTCAGGCCATTAAGCATTTTGGGGTCAAGAAAATGGTGGCAGTACTGCAGAAGTATTTCTATTGGCCGAATCTTTGACAGGATGTCAGGAAGTACATCAAATCCTGCACTTCCTACGTCATTTCCCAACCGACCGTCAAGAGTAAAGGCTTCTATAATCCATTGCCTACCCCTACTCGACCTTGGGAATCCATCTCCATGAATTACATGTCAGGCCTTCCTTCTACTCACAGGGGATTCACTCAATGAACCTCTGACATATCACTTGCATTCATGACATATTAAAAAAATACCCTTAATTTGACTACATATTGGAAAATACTTCTAAAAAACACATTATTTAACCCCTCACGAATATAAACCCAATACACCTTCCCAATTTAAAGAACCCTACTTTCACTAGATATTGTAGGTATCCATTTTTTTTGTTAATATTTTTTATACTCCTTTATATTTTTTCATTAACTTTAGACTCCATTTTGTATATCTGCTAATATAAGAACCCTCTCCCCCCTATATATCCCCCAATATTATGTCATTTTTTCCTCAATAAATATCCCCCAATATCAACCCATGTGGTATGGTATTGCTTCCCAAGTGAAGCCCTCGTGCTTCTACTAAGCATGGCAATGACTGTGTTTTTGTAGTCGTCAATAGATTCTCGAAGATGGCCATTATGGCAGCCTCCATGAAGAATATCACAGTAGAAGCCACTACTAAACTCTTCTTTGAACGAGTGTGGGTACACTTTTGGATCCCACAGTCTATCATCTCAGATTGGGATAGCAAGTTCCTCGGCACATTTTGGTCCAATCTTTGGTCGATGTTAGATAACAAGCTCACTAAGTCCACAAATTTCCATCCCCAAACTGATGGCCATACAGAGGTCATCAAAAGGATGATCGTACACATTCTGCACATGTACAACTTAAAGCATCCACACACATTGGATGAGAGCCTCCCTTATGTCCAACATAGCTATAACTAAGCTCTCCACAACTCAACTGGCCACAACCCATTTCAGGTGGGCTTGGGATTCCAACCACTATGTCCTATTAATGTGGCCATGCCATTTGCAGCTACTCATGCAGATTCGGCTCATGTCCAGTTTGAAACTGATAACGCAAACAGCTTCATTTAGCACATCCAACATATCCATAGGTAGGTCCATGATATTTTTGAGAAATAAAATGCCAAGTACAAGCAGCGACATGATCAACATCAGGTGCCACACAAGTTTCAGGTGGGTGACAAAGTCTAGTTGCATTTGCAAAAGGAATGCCTTACTGGAGCCTATCAGAAACTCAGACCACTCCGATATGGTCATTACACCATTACCAAGGTGGTGGGAGACATTGCATTTGAGCTCTGAATTACCCGATTCCTTGGCCTACACCCAGTGTTCAATGTGGACCGCCTTCGACCATACTTCCCACCATTTCTAGACACATCAGACATTGCAGAACAACTCACACCTATAGAGTTAAATCCAGATTGCGTGGAACAATTCAAAACTAATCAAATCATGGACACATAGATCAAGAACACCCGACAACAAAGGATCCAACTATATCGAGTTGCCAAAGTAGGCCAACTCCTTCACCAAGGACCAAGTTCAACAGAAGTTTCCTCATCTCATGGAGAAGCCCAACACAATGGGGACAATTGCTTCCTAATGGGGGAGGAATGATCCAGGTAGATATTGGTGGCCACCTGCCTATTCCACTTGGACCCCCAACACTATCTTTTTTCAGTTTTTCAGTTTCCTTAATTGTAGCACAGTTTACTATTTTTTGTAGTTTTTCGGGTCCTGAACTTCCGAACCCGTTTTGAGGCCCTAAACGACGTTTTAAGGGAAAACAGAGAGATCAAAATTTCCTATAAGCGACATGTCCATCGTTTTCAATCATCTCTTTGAGAAATTCGAAACGAGGTATTATGATAGCCAAACAAAGATCATGTGCCAAAGTTATGACCACGGGAAGTTGATGTACCAATTTACCCAAACGGGGCCCACAGTTTTGGTGCTTCATCTCCTAGGGTTGGGTTTTTGGATGTTTAGGGTTTTCCATTGTTTCTCAATAATAAATAGGCCTTTGAGCCTCATGGTAACATAGTTCAGAGGCATGTAGTTGCCACATCTCTTCTCAGGGATAAGCTGCCATCATCCGAGCTAGTCTTATTTCCATTCTGTTTGTAAGCATATTTCAATATTTGATATTAATGAAATGAAGTGTTATTTCACTGCATCTTGGTATTTATGGTTATATCTATAATTTGTTGCGTTCCTATTTAAATCTGGATCAGTGGTATCAAAGTTGTCTACTCTTTCTCTGTTTTTCCTTGCATGTCCCCAACAAGGTTGGGATATAAGGAGTTAGTACTTGAACTGGTCGAAACTTTACAAGACCAGCCTTGTAAATCCCAATGGCCTCCCATAGTGGATGAAAAGAAAGATGAGGGGGCACAAGATCCTATCAAAATATTTCTCAAAAAAGCCTTCAAGCGAAAAAGGAAAGCAATGATGGACAATTTTGTCAAGGTCCTTCAGCGGCTACCCAAGGGTGACGCATCTACTTCCAACATCTACTTTGGAAGCGCCACACCCTTTAAGGTACAAGTTAACTTTGACATCCCCATATTTGAGGGTCATATAGATGCAGATGCTATAGATAAATCGTTAAATCTGCTAGAAGGATATTTTTCCATTCATGATTTTTCCTGCCGGGAAAAGATCACTTTTTCACTTCTCAAAGCATCCCCCCACGTCAAGGACTGGTGGGAAACCTACGTGAGTAGAAGGATGAAAGTATGAACTCACTGTTATCAGCCGCACCCACTTGGAACTCATTCCAGGATGCCATCAATCTGCAGTAATAGCCTCCCAGGAGCTATGAGGATAAATAAATAAAGTGGACAACGTTGCGACAGGGAAGGGACAAAGATGTACCAAATTTTACCAATGTTTTTCATACCGTTCGCACAAAGTTGGGTATCAAGGATTTTAAGAATCATGTGTTTCTCAAGTACCACTGCTGCCTACATAGGTACATCTAGGATGAGATGGAGTTCCTGAACATCTCCTCACTCAGCATGGCATACCGATATGCCGTCAAGATTAAGAAAAATTTTAACCAGAAGAAGCGAGACTTTGTATCTGTGAATCCGACGCAAGGAAAAGGTACCCCCAAACCATAGAACAAAGGAAAAAGCCAAGGCGGGGTGGCCCAGGACAACTCGCCAAAGTCACAAGCAAAGAACAACATCACGAAGACGAAGAAGGACATGGGAAATTGGTGTGAGTTCCATAAGAGCTCCACTCACAACACAAGTGAGTGTCGGGCGAAATAGTCATTGGTGACTGTGCTAAAGGCTTTGGAATTAGATGCATGTTCCGAATCTGAGTCAGAACTTGACAAGGGGAATGAAAAAGGGAAGTAGATTATCAATGTAGAGCCCAATGCCACAATTGCCACCACGAAGATCCAGAAGGAGGAACCCGAAGATCCAGAGGAAGAGGAGCACCTCTTCCACTCCCAGATGTGGGTAAATGGTTCCCTGCTATAGTTCATTATCGAGATTGGGAGCCAAAAGAATCTTATTTTGGCAAAGGTCATGAAGCGGTTGGGCTTACCAACCACAACACATCCACAATCGTTCACCATTGGGTGGCTTCACCAAGGACGGGATCTTCACGTGAGCTAGCAGTGCAGTCTTCCATACAACATCAAGCCCTTCACAGATGAAGCATTATGTGACATTGCTCCCCTTGATGTTTGTGATGTATTATTAGGCCAACCATACTTATGGAAGTGACATTTTGTGTATGAGTCAAGGTATCGTGCTGTTATTGTTACTTGGGAAATAAGTTGTACAGGATACCGAAGGTAGCACTGCCTACCGCCATTTGGTTACTGTGAGACAATGCAGTAAGCTCATTTCCAAAACTGAGAAATTTGTTTGCCTAATGATATGCCCTCAGGGAAAGAAGAAGATAGTGGTCACGACCTCTAGATAGGGACCCTACGCACAACAACAGTAGATGGACAAGGTCATTGAGGAGTGCGAGGACATCTTCACCTCCCCCACAGGGGTGCCTCTGCACTATCAGGTCAAGCACTCCAACGATCTAACCCCAAGTGCGTCATTGCCCAATGGACCAATCTATCGGTGCTCCATTATAGAGAATGACGAAATCAAGAGGCAGATTCAGGAGCTACTGCAAAAATGTCACATCTAGCCAAGTTCATCACCCTGTGGGAGTCTGATTGTGTTGGTACAAAAGAAGGATAAGACTTGGAGACTATGTATTGACTATCGGGCGTTGAACAAGATCATTGTCTGAAATAGGTACCTGATCCCACAGATTGATGACATTCTAGACCAACTGAAAGGGGGGAAAATATTTCAGCAAGATCAACTTGAAGTCAGGATATCACCATATACCAATCGAACCCTTCGATGTGTGGAAGACCGCCTTCAAAGCCAAGGAGGTCCTTTTCAAATGGTTGGTTATGCCTTTTGGGTTTACGAATTCTCCTACAACCTCCATGAGGCTGATGGATGACATCTTGTGGCCATTCACCAACTCACTTTTAGTGGTATATTTGGATGACATCTTGATCTTTAGCCAGACTTGGGAAGAGGACCTCCACCACATCCGACAAGTTCTCCAAACACTACGGCAACACAAGCTATGTGCCAATTTGGAGAAATGCACTTTTCGCATGACCCAGGTTCAGTATCTGGGATACATTATTGATGGATGGGGGGTGCATGTGGATCCATCCAAGATCTAAGTCATCCAAGATTGGCTAGCTCCAACCACTTTAACAGAGCTCCAGAACTTTCTGCATTTTGCACTTGAATCAAGTCACCAAGGGAGGACCGAAAGAAAAATTCTTTTGGTCTAAAACTCAACAGAAGGCATTCACAGACTTGAAACATCGCCTCTTCTTTACACTAGCACTCACATCACCAGACTTGCAACAACCATTTGAGATCGAGACAGATGTCTCTGACTATGCTATTGGGGTAGTCCTTACTCAATGAGGCATCCAGTGGCATATCACAGTGAGACACTTTCAGACACAGTGTGGAAGTATCCCACTTATGACAAAGAGATGTATTCCATTGTGTAGGCCTACCGACAATGGAAGCATTACATTTTGGGGAAGGAAACGGTCATCCACATAGACCACTGGCCCCTGCAGTTCATATAGATGCAAGGGAAGTTGCAGAGTGATTGCCACCAGAAGTGGTCCACATACTTGCAATAGTTCCATTTGAATATCGAGTATAAGAAGGGCAACACTAATAATGTTGTAGATTGCCTCAGCTGACCACCGATCATGGCATTAACCACTATGCTCAACTCTTGTGGGCATGAGACTTCTAATTGGCCACTTCTCTACAAAAGTGACCCAGAATTCAGCCACACATACCAAACGCTCTTGGAGGGTTAGCAAGTTCAATATTTTCACCTCCAGGATTCCATATTATGCCACCTGGGACACCTTTGTTTTCCTTCAAGAGAGGGTGCCAAGATGATTTGGGAAGCACACTACAGTCGGGTCGTTGGGCATTTCGAGGTGGAGAAAATGGTGGCAATACTACAGAAGTATTTCTATTGGCCGAATGTTTGACACGATGTCGGGAAGTACATCAGATCGTGCACTGCTTGCTCCATTTCCAAACCAACCATCAAGAAGCAAGGCCTCTATACTCCACTGCCTAGGCCTAGTTGACCTTAGGAATCCATCTCCATGGATTACATGTCGGGGCTTCCTTCTACTAAGCATGTCAATGACTATCTTTTTGTAGTCATCGACAGATTCTCGAAGATGGCCATTATGGTGGCCTCCAAGAAGAATATCACATTGGAAGCCACTACTAAACTCTTATTTGAATGAGTGTGGGTACACTTTGGGATCCCACTGTCTAATATCTAAGATTGGGACAGCAAGTTCCTCAGTACATTTTGGTCCAATCTTTGGTTGATGTTGGACACCAAGCTCACTAAGTTCACAACTTTCCATCCCCAAACTGATGGCCAAACAGAGGTTGTCAAAAGGATGATCATACACATTATGCGCATGTATAACTCAAAGCATCCACACACATGGGATGAGAGCCTCCCCTATGTATAGCATAGCTATAAATGGGCTCTCCATAGCTCGACTGGCCACAAACCTTTTCAGGTGGGCTTGGGATTCCAGCCACTATGTCCCATTGATGTGGCGATGCCATTTGTAGCTACTCATGCAGATTCAGCTCATGTCCATTCTGAAACCGATAAGGCAAACAACTTCATTGAGCACATCCAACATATCTATAGGTAGGTCCACGAGATTCTTGAGAAATCAAATGCCAAGTACAAGCAGCGACATGATCAACATCGGGTGCCACACAAGTTTCAGGTGGGCGACAAAGACTTGTTGCATTTGCAAAAGGAATGCCTTACCAGAGCCTATCGAAAACTCAGACCTATATGGTCCTTACACCATTACCAAGGCAGTGGAAGACAATGCATTTGAGCTTACAATTACCCCATTCCTTGGCCTATGCCCAGTGTTCAATGTGGACTACCTTCAACCATAATTCCCACCATTTCTAGACACATCAGACATTGCAGAAATTATAGCTCACACCTATAGAGTTAAATCTAGATTGCACAGAACAAGAAACAACTAATCAGCTCATGGACACACAGATATAGAACACCCGATAGAAAAGGATCCAACTATATCAAGTTGTCAAAGAAGGCCAACTCCTTCACTAGGGCAAGTGGCTCACTAGTGACCAAGTTCAGTATAAGTTTCCTCAACTTATGGAGGAACTCAACGCAATGGAGATCATTACTTCCTAAGGGGGGAGGAATGATCCACGTGGATATTGGTGGCCCCCTGTCTATTCCACTTGGACCCCCAACACTGTCTCTTTCAGTTTTTCGGTTTCCTTAATTGCAGCATAGTTTACTATTTTTCTAGTTTTTCGAGTCTTGAACTTCCAGAGCCATTTTGAGGCCCTAAGCGACACCTTTAGGGAAAACAGAGAGACCAGAAACACCCCATATTGGCCTGCCCATTTTTTTTTAGTCTTATCTTCGAGAAATTCGAAACGAGGTATTATGATAGCGAAACAGAGATCGTATGCCAAAGTTACAACCTCGGGAAGTTGATGTACCAATTTACCCAAATGGTCCCCACAATTTTGGCGACTCATCTCCTAGGCTTAGGTATTTGGATGTGTAGGGTTTTCCATTGTTTCTTAATAATAAATAGGCCTTTGAGCCTCATTGTAACACAGTTAGGAGGCATGTAGCCACCACATCTCTTCTCAAAGATAAGCTACCATTGCTCGAGCTAGTCTTATTTCCATTATGTTTGTAAGCATATTTTAGTATCTGATATTAATGAAATGAAGTGTTATTTCAACTCCATATTGGTATTTATTGTTATATCTGTAATTTATTGTGCTCTTGTTTAAATCTGGATTAGTGGTATCAAAGCGGTCTGCTCTTTCTCTGTTTTTCTTTGCATGTCCCCAATGCGGTCGAGATATAAGGAGTTAGGGATTGAACTGGTCAAACCTTTGCAAGACAAGCCTCGAAAATCCTGACGACCTCCCATGGCCAATGAAAAGAAAGACAAGGGGGCAGGAGATCCTATCAAAATCTTGCTCAAAGAAGCCCTCGGGCGACAAAGGAACACAATGATGGACAATTTTGTCCAGATCCTTCAGCGACTACCCAAGGGCGATGCATCTACTTCCGACAGCTACTCTGGAAGTGCCACATGCTTTAAGGTATAAGTTAAGTTTGACATTCCCATATTTGACGGTCAAATAGATGCAGATTCTGTAGATAAATGGTTAAATATGCTAGAAGGATATTTTTCCGTCCATGATTTTTCCATCTGGGAAAAGATCACTTTTGCACTTCTCAAAGCATCCCCCCACGTCAAAGACTTGTGGAAAACCTACTGTGAGCAGAAGGATGAAAGTATGAACTCACTATTTTTAGCTGCACCCACTTGGAACACATTCCGGGATGCCATCAAGGAGAAATACTAGCCTGTCAGGAGCTATGACGATAAATACATAAAGTCGACAACACTGTCACAAGGAAGGGACCAAGATGTACTAGAGTTTATTAATGTTTTTCATACCCTTTGCACCAAGTTGGGTATCAAGGATTCTAAAAAACATTTGGTTATCAAGTAGCACGACTACCTACATAGGTACATCAAGGACAAGATGGAGTTCCTGAACATCTCCTCATTCGACACGACATACAGATATGTCGTCAAGATTGAGAAAAAGTTTAAACATAAGAAGTGAGATGTTGGATCTGTGAATCTGAAGCAAGGAAAAGGTACGCCCAAACCGTAGAACAAAGGACAAAGCCAAGGTGGGGTGGAATAGGACAACCTGCTAAGGTCACAAGAAAAGAACAACACTATGAACACAAAGAAGGATAGGGGAAAGTGCTGTGAGTTGCATAAGAACTCCACTCACAACACAAGTGAGTGTTGGGCCAAGCAGTTGTTAGAAAATTATATATTACGGAGCAATGGAACACATAAAATATTGCAGAAATATAAACTCACAAAACAAGAGAGACACAGATATACGTGGTTCACCCAGTTTGGGCTACGTCCACCCCGAACAGCCAGTCCTTCCTTTCTATTATCCAGCAAAATGAAGAGACACAACCTACAGCAAATCCGCTGTAATATCCTCTATCTTCTCTCACAGTCTCACCTCTCTGTTTCTCACTCACACAGAATACACATATATCACATAGCCTCAAATACAATGCCCTCATACAAAGAGAGGGGTTGCCTTCTAGGGCAAAAAACCCTAAACTAAACATAAGTTCTACTGTCAGATCATCCGCCTAATGAACGCCCAGATTGACTAGAAATTACTATACTTTTACAAGGCAAATTTACATCTGATTTTAGCTTTGGGGGCGCTGCCCCCGAGCCCCCGGACCCCCACGGGGGGGGACAAGTCCCCCCCGCGTGGAGGAGTGTACAAACTTCCTGGGGTATACATCCGGATAAAACAAAGACCTCTGAACAATCATGCTCCACACACAACAATCTCCCACTTGGAGAATGATTGTAGCAACTCCATCGCTGCTTCATTTGCTGGACAATGACTCCTCTTTTCGACCTGGTTGTTTCTCATCTTCATCGACATCCTTGAAGACCAATTGAAACTGAGCATGTTCTCAGTTTCTCCCTAGTTACAACTTTTGTTAGCATATCTGCAGGATTCTGGCTAGTGTGTATCTTTTCCACCTTCAATTGTCCATCTTCCAACACTGATCATATGAAATGGTACTTGAGCTGTATGTGTTTAGTCCTAGAATGAAATGCTGAATTCTTTGCAAGATGAATGGCACTTTGGCTATCATTGTATAATGTGCACTTATCATGCTCCTTACCCAATTCACCCATAAACCTTTGTAACTAGATCATTTCTTTACTAGCCTCTGTAGCAGCAACATACTCTGCTTCTGTTGTTGAAAGTGCAACAACACTTTGGATTTTGGAAACCCAACTGATAGTTGTTCCTCCAATAGTAAATACATATCCTATAGTGCTCCTCCTATTATCTCTGTCACCTGCCATATCTGCATCAACATATCCCTGTAGAGAAATGTTTGAACCACC